>JAVTVY010019911.1:0-73492 GCA_036873755.1 Hanleya hanleyi | reverse complement strand
GTTAACTGAGTGGTCATCAAAATTTCAACGCAAACTTCTGCTAAATACATGTACGATACCTGTCAAATGTGTAGAACTACCCTTGGAAATGAACATCAAAGTTATTCTAGTGATTTATTTATAAAATTTATTAAAAAACCCCTATCTCCTGCCAAATGCTTCCACTCGTGTTGACCTTTCCGCTATTGGATGCGCACCACAGTGCACACTGAGCAGTTCTTGCACAGGTATGCAAAAGTTGGATCACGAGCTGAAAAAGAGTATCTGGAATGGATTGCTCCAGTTACCATATTTTCTCTCCAGAGGCAAGTAGGCGCAAATTAGACACAAATGATGTTCCAGTTAATTTATTATGCTAATCTCCATCAATTCGGAGACGATATTTTGGTTGTATGTTCCAATATGGGGTTCTTGAAAAAAATCCAGTTCAAGTTGATATTGCGTTTTACAAAACCCAGAATACATAAACAAGGTAACCAGGGAACTAACTATGGTAGGAAAAATGTGTCACCCATCCAATTCATCAAGTCTGACGTTTTTAGTTTACAATGTTGCTTGTACCAGTTTGTATTGACAAAATTTGAGATACCAGTTGAGTGAAACAGGTAAAGGACTAGACTACATGTTTTTGTGATCTGCAATTAAATTACGTGGGTGGTGGGAGTTTCTGAAAATTCTATTTTATGGGTCATGTGCCCTGAAGTAAATTCAATTACGTGAGTGATGGGTCTGAGAAAAACTTGCCTTCCGCCCCTCCCAGACCTTTTTTAGTGGAACAGCCCTGAGGATTACCCTCAGATATTAGCCACAGCTCAAAAACAATATAGAGTCCAAGCTATTTCACTTGACAAAATACACCAGTTGAAGTGGAATCTACTGCAGATACTATCAACATGCTTTCATCTTTCGAGGCAATATAATTTCTGGGTACAATGTTGATTACAAACTACATAGATATTGATAGACAAGAGTATTGAGACTGTCCTGTCATAAGTAAGCACTGTCATGATATAACATTTAGGTCTCTGTGCTGGATGTGTTCTTTTTATCTTATTTTCAACCCAGCTGAACCTCCAGATAAAATACGGAAGCCAGGTATCACCGCACCAGCAAGAAAACCTCTTCAGACACTTGGCCAGTTGAGTTGTGAAGAAGATGACTTCAACGACCCTCAATACATTCCCAAAAGCTCTTCATCAGGTACATCTACTACATGTAGTTCAAAAAGTCGAAGTTACAGTTTTTCTATCTAATAATTTTATTGTTCTATATCCTGTTGAGCTTCAACATTATTAACTCTTTCCCCCTTAGACTTGTGGAGAATTTTCTCTTTCTGATCCATTATAGATTTGTAACAGTGTAGGTCTTTAACCCATGGACTCATTTCAGTTTTCATACTTCTCCAGCGATGTAAAATATCCCATTTTATGTCCCATGTCATGTGGAGAAATATTTACCAATGGTCTCCCACAGACCCATTCTCCATGCACCTATTTGGGTCTCAACCACACTATAGTGACTGAGCTGTGAAACATTCACCTTGCAAGCAATTTCGGTCCTACTAAAAACTAAAAAAATGGAACTTGATACTTCTTCGTCAACAACCGGCGTTTGATAGATCAAGGACTGGTTGATGTTCCATGTTTGTCAATGATATGGTGCTTCAGTCAGCACTAAATATGACAGTATTGAGACTGCCCTGTCATAAGTAAGCACTGTCATGATATAACATTTAGGTCTCTGTACATGTGCTGGATGTGGGGTTTTTTTCTTCTTATTTTCAGGAAGTTCTGTGTTATTGATAATAATAAATTTGATAATAAACTTTCAGGTGATGTGAGTAAACGAAAAAGGAAATCCGCCTGCGTTCCCCAGCTTCAAAGGTAAATAATGTAGGAGAGCAGGTTTCAATGTCCGGTCGGGTCACAGGAAAGATTTTGTCAATGGTATCTGCTTGAAGAGTAATCAGAGATTGACTTTCTAAAGATTGTTGCAGCCCCATATAGGCATTAAAAGTCTGATTCACACATTTGCATGTGATTTGCATATTTCAGGCTATCCCAGAGTGGATCAGGACGTAAAACAAATGCAGATACAGACATTGAGCTCGGGGGTGAACATTATTCTGAAAACTTTGACCAAGGTACATGCATACTTAATGCTTTATCTATCTTTGTTTAATTCTATCTTTATTACTGAGGGCTGTTCTATTAAAATGGGTATGGGGAGGGTGGAAGGCAACTCAAATTTTATTCTATGGGTCATGGTAGTATAAGTAATTCTGTTAACTGAGTGGTCATCAAAATTTCAACGCAAACTTCTGCTAAATACATGTACGATACCTGTCAAATGTGTAGAACTACCCTTGGAAATGAACATCAAAGTTATTCTAGTGATTTGTTTATAAAATTTATTAAAAAACCCCTATCTCCTGCCAAATGCTTCCACTCGTGTTGACTTTCCCGCTATTGGATGCGCACCACAGTGCACACTGAGCAGTTCTTGCGCAGGTATGCAAAAGTTGGATCACGAGCTGAAAAAGAGTATCTGGAATGGATTGCTCCAGTTACCATATTTTCTCTCCACAGGCAAGTAGGCGCAAATTAGACACAAATGATGTTCCAGTTAATTTATTATGCTAATCTCCATCAATTCGGAGACGATATTTTGATTGTATGTTCCAATATGGGGTTCTTGAAAAAAATCCAGTTCAAGTTGATATTGCGTTTTACAAAACCCAGAATACATAAACAAGGTAACCAGGGAACTAATTATGGTAGGAAAAATGTGTCACCCATCCAATTCATCAGGTCTGATGTTTTTAGTTTACAATGTTGCTTGTACCAGTTTGTATTGACAAAATTTGAGATACCAGTTGAGTGAAACAGGTAAAGGACTAGACTACATGTTTTTGTGATCTGCAATTAAATTACGTGGGTGGTGGGAGTTTCTGAAAATTCTGTTGTATGGGTCATGTGCCCTGAAGTAAATTCAATTACGTGAGTGGTGGGTCTGAGAAAAACTTGCCTTCCGCCCCTCCCAGACCTTTTTTAGTGGAACAGCCCTGAGGATTACCCTCAGATATTAGCCACAGCTCAAAAACAATATAGAGTCCAAGCTATTTCACTTGACAAAATACACCAGTTGAAGTGGAATCTACTGCAGATACTATCAACATGCTTTCATCTTTCGAGGCAATATAATTTCTGGGTACAATGTTGATTACAAACTACATAGATATTGATAGACAAGAGTATTGAGACTGTCCTGTCATAAGTAAGCACTGTCATGATATAACATTTAGGTCTCTGTGCTGGATGTGTTTTTCTTATTTTCAACCCAGCTGAACCTCCAGACAAAATACGGAAGCCAGGTATCACCGCACCAGCAAGAAAACCTCTTCAGACACTTGGCCAGTTGAGTTGTGAAGAAGATGACTTCAACGACCCTCAATACATTCCCAAAAGCTCTTCATCAGGTACATCTACTACATGTAGTTCAAAAAGTCGAAGTTACAGTTTTTATATCTAATAATGTTATTGTTCTATATCCTGTTGAGCTTCAATATTATTAACTCTTTCCCCCTTAGACTTGTGGAGAATTTTCTCTTTCTGACCCATAACAGATTTGTAATAGTGTAGGTCTTTAACCCATGGACTCATTTCAGTTTTCATACTTCTCCAGCGATGTAAAATATCCCATTTTATGTCCCATGTCATGTGGAGAAATATTTACCAATGGTCTCCCACAGACCCATTCTACGTAATTTGTTCACGTTTTATAGCAATATCAGCAACATTTATTCTAAAAATAAGTAATCTTGTGAGAAAATATGTAGTTTGCTATCCGTGTGTTGAAAATCACGAAAAAGGCAAAGAAATTGTCGCATTTTAGCTACGTTTTATGACATTTTGGCTCGTCAAAATGGGTAATTGGAACTACAGTAAGTTCCCTAAGTATTCGCGACCCTAAGTAAATTCGAAAACGGGCATTTTTCGCCAAGTCACGTGACACTGTTCCCTAAGTAATCGAAAACGGCCCATTCGCGAAAAACCGCGGTCCTAACTATTCGAAAATCGCCCATTTATCATGGTCGCGAGATTGATAATATTATGTAGTTGTGCGATGGAAAAACTTCCAGATCAACGAGTTTCCTTAGAATTAGTATTTGATAACTTATTGAGCATTTTGAACATAACCAATTGTAACAACTAAGTTGATTTTCATTATGTCTCAAACGAAATGTAGCCAATGTTTAAACCGCGATTTCTCATGGTCATTAAATTGGGAATATTGCCGGTTTACGGGGACGTGCGATATTAAACATTGCCGATTGAAGGGAGCATACATTCGATATTATACTGGAACTGGAAGTTACGTTTCATTCGGTTTAAAATAAATATAATGCTGAAGTTTCACCGGACATTTGAACCACGGATTTTCTTAGTCGCGGGGTAGAGATTTACGATCAACCCCAACCCCAAGTTGCATTAATTTTGGCGACTGTATGCCATGTGCGCCTCAACCAAAAATCAGAAACGCGCCTGTTTGGGTCCGACTTCGGATTTTTTTTTCCTAAGACACGAATATTGAGATTCCCAGCTATGATACTGAAAACATATTTTGTACTGTTCAGACAAAAATAACTTAGAAACGTATCATTTCCAACGAACTCGGCGATTCAGAATATTTTACGGTCGTGGAATTCGCGGTGATGCATATACCGAAAGAAGTTTGCGCTCTTGTATTCAACTTTTCAGGAGCAAGCAATAGTACAGACTTATTCTCTTCAATCACCCCTGGATAAAATAGAAACGATGATATTATTCAGAGAATTATCATGAAAGGAAAGCTGTGACGTGCAGGATTAACCGTGACAAATAGCTGCATCGGAATCTTCATATCCGTAAAAAGCGTGAAACGGCGTCATTGTGCACGGTGTCATTGTTTCATGGTTCCTTAAAAGTTTGTAAAAGTGCATAATTTTTATATTGAAAATTAAAGGCCTTGAAAGTGCTTGAAAATTAAAAGTTTTGAGTGAGATTTTTTTTACACTATTAGTGAAGATATTACGGTACTTCTGTCTTGATTATTGACACAAAAGTTGAATGTCGGAAGAGATGTTTACGTAAGATTACAAGCGTCTAGTCCGTCATTCATAATCCAGCCGTCGTCCATTAGAGAATATCCGCGTCCATAATCCAAAGACCTATTCCATTTCCATATAACAGTATTAGCACCAAATTCAAAAGACAAAAGTATACATAAACATAGGCTTGTTTCCTGCAAGAGAGAAGCGGTCAACAGTTTTCAATGATGCCGGCAAGACATCATGATGTTCCAAAATATCAAATCCGTATCGCTGATCAGTATTCTTAATCCATAATATTCGTTATAGAGTCGTCATCTAAAAATGATGTACCTCAGTCACGCTTTGATTGTGACTGTTCATATGAGTACCATGAGGATCTTGAAGTACATGGGCTCATACGAGATCATAGGCGGTAATTTGATAGCAACTGAAGCGGAGGTCGGAATAGTGGGTTGAGATTAAAAGTTAAAAAAATAAAAAGATGGAATAAACTAATAGGTTTTCTGTCTACTTATTCTCTAAATTATGCTGTCTGAAATGTGAATTAATTTTGCTGAACCCATGAGGTAATATTAGATAAAAATACGGTTGTACATTTGGCTGTTTCGTCATCATCATCTATCGATTTGTCTTTCGTCAGAAATATTCCAGAATACATTTAGATCTGAAACAGATTGAACTAATTTTTTTTATATTTTTATCTCGCCTTACGAAGTAAAGGGGAGATATTGTGAGGGGGGAAAGAGGATGTCGTCGTCGGTGTCGGTGTCGGTGTCGGTGTCCCCTGCCTGGAAATGAATGGGTTTTTGGTTTAGCAAGTCAAAAAAAAATCTAGAAAAATTAGAAAAAATGTAAAAAAAAGTATGGGGGGTGGGTATGCCACCTGGGGGTACTACCCCTGGGGTGCTCTAATATTAAAATCCCTATGAATGAGTTTTGCGTTTAGCTGAAGTGCAACTTAGAAAGTTTCTTGCAGTTGTCAGCTGTCATTGGATGATTATGAAACTTGCTACACATGTTTCTTATGATTAGAGGATGTACCTGTGCTATTTTTGAGAAGAAATATTAATTTTTCTCCAAATTATGACAAATGAATGAGTTTTCTGTTTAAGTAAATTGTACATGTAGGCCTCTACATGTATACATATACATGTACATGGTAAGTTTGCTCCAGTTGTCAGCTGTCATTGGATGATTATGAAACTTGGTACACATGTTTCTTATGATAACAGGATGTACCTGTGCTATTTTTGAGAAGAAATATTAATTTTTCTCCAAATTATGGCAAATGAATGAGTTTTCTGTTTAGGTAAATTGTACATGTAGGCCTCTACATGTATACATATACATGATCATGGTAAGTTTGCTCCAGTTGTCAGCTGTCATTGGATGATTATGAAACTTGATACACATGTTTCTTATGATTAGAGGATGTACCTGTGCTATTTTTGGCAAGAAATATTAATTTTTCTCCAAATTATGGCAAATGAATGAGTTTTCTGTTTAGGTAAATTGTACATGTAGGCCTCTACATGATAAGTTTGCTGCAGTTGTCAGCTCTCATTGGATGATTACGAAACTTGGTACACATGTTTCTTATGATTGGAAGATGTACTTGTGCTATTTTTTAGATGAAATATTAATTATTCTTCAAATTATGGCAAATGATTGAGTTTTGCTTTTAGCTGAAGTGCAAATGTACATCTGTACACCACAGTTTGCTGCAGTTGTCAGCTGTCATTGAATGATTATGAAACTTGGTACACATGTTTCTTATGATTAGAAGATGTACCTGTGATATTTAGGAAATGAAATATTAATTTTTGTTCAAATTTTGAGGGTTTTGTCTTAATCTGCCAATAATACTGTACATGTATATACATGTACACCTGTACATGGAAAGTTTTCTGAAGCTGTCAGCTTTCATTGGATAAGTTTGACACTTGCTACCCAAGTTCAATGTGATTCAAAGATGTGCATGTGCTATTTAAGAAATCTGACATTAAATATGAAATTTTTTCCTAATTATTGCAGTTTAGACTTTGTACCTTTCCATTGATAAGGTTTTTGTTGGGCAAAAATTTAAAGGTAGATCTGTACATGGAAAGTTTGTTGGTGGACATGTTGCATGTTTTCCTAGGTCACAGCTCTCCCGCAGTAATCCCACACGGGACCGACCTATCCAGCAGCAATCCCAAATGGCATTGGCCTATCCAGCAGTATTGCCATACGGGACTGCCTATCCAGCTGTAATCCCAAACGGAACTCAACTATCCAGCAGTAATCCCAGACCGAACTGGTCTATCCAGCTGTAATCCCAAACGGAACTGAACTATCCAGCAGTAATCCCAGACCGAACTGGTCTATCCAGCAGTAATCCCATTTGGAACCGGCCTATTCAGCAGTAATCACACACAGGACTGACCTATCCAGCAGTAATCCCAATGGCACTGGCCTATCCAGCAGTAATGCCACACGGGACTGACCTATGCAGCAGTAATCCCAGACCGGACTGGCCTATCCTGCAGTAATCCCACATGGGACTGGCCTATCCAGCAGTAATTCCACACGGGACTGGCTTATGCAGCAGTAATCTCTCATGGGACTAACCTATCCAGATGTAATATGACACTGGATTGCAATTTGCAGCAGTAATCCCACATGGCACTGACCTATCCAGCCATAATTTTACATGGGACTGACCTATTCCGCTGTAATCCCACACAGGTTTAGCCTATCCAGCAGTAATCCCACACGGGACTGGCCTCCTCAGCCATAATCCCACACAGGATTGCCGTATGCAGCAGTAATCTCACACGGGACTGTCCTATCCAGCATTAATCCCATACGAGACTCATCTATCCAGCAGTAATCCCAGACAGGACTGGCCTATCCAGCAGTAATCCCACTAGGGACTGGACTATCCAGCAGTAATCCCACAGGGGACTATCCATCAGTAATAACATGGGACTGGTCCACCCAGCAGTAATCCTACACATGACTGGCCTATCCAACAGTAATCTCACATGGGACTGAACTATCCAGCAGTAATCTCACACTGGACTGCCCTAGCTATGTACCAGTAATCCGACGGCACTGACCTATCCATCCTACATGGGATTAACTTTTGCCAGTAATCCCACATGGGACTGATGTTATTGTCTGTACCAGATAATCTATTCCAGACATTATTGTCTGTACCACATCACCTATTCCAGTCCTTATTGTTTTCTCTACATGTATGCTTTCAATACTGCTGCACCCTTGGCGGATGACCCCGCAAGGCGAGATGTTGGGGTTCTCAGAACGCTTGTTCATGAGAGTCGTGATCTCACTGTTACGAAGGCATAATATATTGATGTTGTGTTGGCTGAATATATTATGAAGCGGGAACCGTGTACAAGCGAAAGTTTGACCCACGTGCCATGGCATCCAAGTATTGATCACGTGATGTTATTGCAACTCCGTATGGCGGGAAGATGTACAACCAACACGTAGCATGTTGAAACTTTCATTCTTCCATGTCTACAGACCCCACCTAATTCTATGAAAGTATTTTCATACATTTGTTAATAAAGGATCGGAGGGATACAGTGAATTGTTAGAATGGGCAAGCAATTCATGTCTTTCGTTTAGCCGCTATTCATGGCGGGATGAGCTCGTTCCAGCTGGGAAGATTGTATATCGTCTCCGACGAGTTGGTCCTAATATGGGTCTCAGTCGAGTTGGCCCTGATATGGGTCTTCAGATAGTGTCGGTGCGCTTGCTTAATTTGCTGTTCGTTTCATTGACATAAACAGTTTGAAAAGCCCTTCCACAATATTTCCCTATGAAGAGCAATCAAGAAATTATTAGGTTTGATTCTCAATCTGAAAATGACGTAATCTGTGTTTCTTCATTAGATCGTTATATATTTTCACGTAAACATCATTGGCGTCACTGGGATAGTTGTGCCTAGTCTTCTCGGCCGTGAAAAAAATTCTGCAAGACTTCAAGCATGTCCTGAAGGGAAAATAAAGAAAATATCAGAATGTCTAAGTCACAGAATATGCCCTTGTCCCGTATGTACTAATACAAGGATATACGTGAATTTGTGATTTTAAAGTGGTCAGTTTTTCACGACTGCGATATTCACTTCCGGTCACGAATACTTAGGGAACTTACCGTAGGCAAGAACTACACGTAAACTTAGTTCAATTCTGGGGCTATTCTATATATTTAGCCTACATGTACATAGAATGTGTTTTTTTAGCCTGAATTACCTCACTGGTCACTGTCTGTGGACATCTTGCATGTAGTCACCTTTTTGGTATAAATTAATCCCGTTCATATTCAAATCACCGGTACTGGGGTGTTCCTACTCCCCGTGCTTTCCCCATGGTGCGTTGTGTGGCTAATTTATTTAATGCGTGTCTGCTCGGCTTCACTGTCCAGTTTGCACCGACCAGTCACAGTAGATGTTTGAGTACATGATGTAGTGATTTTAAAGTTTCCCACCCACCCGCCCCATAATAAGTCATTAGTAGTCGTGTCAGGGCGGGTTTAAATTGGTGGCCAGGTCACCGCTATTGCTCATGCGTTCTGGTACAGGTACTTGCTATACCTGTATTCTTTAGTGTTCTAGTTTTTCATTTTCTGGTTTAGGTTACATGTACTAAATTAAAGATTTTCACATTTCTTTCTCAAACACATGTAGCAGTGATGCTGATCTGGCCTCCATTTTACCCCAAATTTCACTATGTTCAACATCTCATTCCACTTATATCGCAAATTTTATCATCTGTCTATGCGCAGCATTTTTATCCATACCAAATCTTTTTATATCTAATAATGTTATTGTTCTATATCCTGTTGAGCTTCAATATTAGCTCTTTCCCCCTTAGACTTGTGGAGAATTTTCTCTTTCTGACCCATAATAGATTTGTAATAGTGTAGGTCTTTAACCCATGGACTCATTTCAGTTTTCATACTTCTCCAGCGATGTAAAATATCCCATTTTATGTCCCATGTCATGTGGAGAAATATTTACCAATGGTCTCCCACAGACCTATTCTACGTAATTTGTTCACGTTTTATAGCTATATCAGCAACATTTATTCTATAAATAAGTAATCTTGTGAGAAAATATGTAGTTTGCTTTCCGTGTGTTGAAAATCACGAAAAAGGCAAAGAAATTGTCGCATTTTAGCTACGTTTTATGACATTTTGGCTCGTCAAAATGGGTAATTGGAACTAGGCAAGAACAACATGTAAACTTAGTTCAGTTTTACCATGCACATGTACTGGGGCTATTCTATATATTTAGCCTACATGTCATGACATGTACATAGAATGTGTCCTTTTAGCACTGTTTTTTACTGTCCAGTTTGCACCGACCAGTCACAGTAGATGTTTGAGTACATGATGTAGTGATTTTGAAGTTTCGTTTTTAGTTTGTTGTCCTGTCTTGTCCTGTCCTGTCGTCGAATCCAGTAACGTGTCTTCGTTTGCGTCTTAGTATGTCTGCCGGCACTGTTCCCCGATTACGGCGAGGTGTTCGTAAAGACTATGCAGCCCTGCATGTCGGGCGCCCTCTTCCTTCTGCGTCATTGAACAGGGAAATGGCGGACTTGCGGTCCGAGATTACCACTTTGAGTCGCCAACTTTAGTTTGATACCCTCGTACAAGAAGGGGCTGAGTTCGTGAACGTGGACTTGCCAAATCAAGTTATATCAGATTTGGGACACCAACCATCTGAACAACCAGACTGTGATAGTCAACTTGCAGCTGCGGAAAGGGAGCGTGATTTTCTTCAACGTCATCTCGCCGATGCCAGGAAACAACAAACCGTGCGTAATGTGCAAGCCGAAGTTGAAGACTTGCGGAAAAAGTTGATGGAATGTCGTTCAATATATGATCACCGGGTACATCTTACGGCTACTTCTCAAGTTAGTCCTATCAACATACCTACGCTAGCGGATTTGAGACGTCTTAGTGCTCTTGATCAGCGGGCGGAGCGTGCATCTTTCCCGGCCCCATTTGATATTGGAAATTCCGACGAGGCCGGACTTCCCACTTCACGGCGACGTATGATTACTCAAACAATTCGATCTGGTAAAGACCTAAAATTGACTGATCAAGTTGTTCTACCACAGCATTGCCTCATACCTTTTTAGGTGTACAATTCGTAAATAGAAAAATTGCCTGTGAACAATTGACTATGCCCCAGTTTATCGCCGGTTTTGTTGCTATTTTGGAGACCCTGCATCCAACTAGCCTTGAACGGAAGCATCGACTAGCACATTTGAGAATATTGATGTACCACGCTTGTAATTATACCTGGAAGACGGTCTTGGATTTTCATGCAGCGGTGTTGCTAGATATTGAGCACGGTTTACGTGTATGGGGCGAGCCGTTTCATGACCTGGAATCTGTGATTCTTCATACCCGGCCAGGTGCAGAAGAAAAGAAACATATCACAAGTATCTATGGTAACCATCAATCTTCCAGCCTAAGTGGGTCAAATAGTTCTTGTTCAGCCATCTATTTCTGAAAGAATTTCAGGTCGGCTCTTGCTTGTCATCCGAAAAAGCTCATGTCGGTTTAGTCGGGAAGGAGCGTAGATGGGTTCAACATATTTGTGCTACTTGTTGGCTGTCTACGAAAGCCCAGCAGGACCACCCTGAGTGTTCGTGCCCATTGACAAATAGTGTGGCTGGAGTGTAGTGACTTGCAACTTTACAAATCTAGTTCTGTCCTGTCCAGTCATTCTGCCGCTACGTTAAATAGAGCCGGTTCAGAGGTATGGCCTGTTTTGTCAGTACCAATAGTGATGTTGTGATGCGCCTCAATACACAGGCTCGTCTAGGTTTTGTCGTGTCTTGTCTACAAGTAAAACTGAATATATGCCATAGACAGGAAGTTGCGTCCTTTACCGAACATTGATGGTTGTTATATTTCAGTTCCGTCAAATTGGAACATTCCACATTTACAAAACTGTCCAGTTATCTTGGTCGTGTTGTGGCAGACTTATTATGTTTCGTTTTCCCTATGCCGCTATGTTAAATAGAGCCGGTCCAGAAGTATGGCCTGTCTTGTCTTGTCAGTACCAATAGTGATGTTGTGACGCACCTCAATACACAGGCTCGTCTAGGTTTTGTCGTGTCTTGTCTACAAATAAAACTGAGTATATGCCTTAGACAGGAAGTTGCGTCCTTTACCGAACATTGATGGTTGTCATATTCCAGTTCCGTCAACTTGGACCATTCCACATTTACAAAACTGTTCAGCTATCATGATCGTGTTGTGGCAGACTTATTATGTTTCCGTTTCCCTATTGGATATTCTAAAAATGTGTTGCTCTACCTGTCAACTAAGTCAATAGGGTGGCAGATCGTTCTCTCGCTGTCACTTGTCACCTCAGCATAAGTTTTGTCCGTAGCAGAATATAATTTCAATATTGACCAGTTGACCAGGAATTGTTTTCTGAGAGCTTATTTAAATTTTCTGCTTCTGGGTAATTTGTAGGTCAGCAATTATGTGCTTTGAGAAAAGCAGTATGTTTTGCGCAGATTGGTTTGACTCCGTTACCTGTAGGTGTAGATGTTTTGTATTTATATGTGCAGCTTTTAAAATTGTCATTTACTGTGATAACTAGTGTTAACAATTCTTTGAATTGAGTCAGATTGTTAGATTTTTATATGGCTTTGACTGTCCACACCTCACATATTCTCCAGACTATAGGTTCGAGTGCAGACTCGATCAATGACTCTTCATTTTGATTCCAATTTGGCAATCTTTCGAGTTTACTGATGGTTTTTACCCCTCGGCCAACTTTGGCCTAGGGGTATTGTCGTCATCATGTACGGCTGTCCGTCCGTCCGTCCGTTACCGCGATATCTACAGAACCGTTTCATGCATGGCAACCAAACTTGTTACATCTATTTATCTTCACGTAAATCAGAAGCCTATCGAAAATGAGTCATCTCGGACAATATTTTGCAGAGTTATGCCCTTTTTTACAAATAAAAATCCATTTATGATTTGTTGTTGTGATAATTTCAGAACCGTTCCATATACAACATCCTAACGTGATACAGTTGTTTCTCTTGACCTGAACTAGATGCCTATTGAAAATGAGTCGTGTCAGAAAGTATTTTGCAGAGTTATGCCCCTTGTCTAACAGAATCCACTAATTCCTATGTTAATTTAAGTTTGCATATTATTTCTATTATCATGTTAGTATACTATCACAGTTATTTATTGATTGGATGACTGATTTATTCATTTATTCTCTTAGACAATGCAAAGAATGCTTGCAAATCTGTTTTGAAAATGACATACATGTGCCATTTAGTATACATGTACTGTATTTATCTAGCCATGTGTACTGTTGTTTTGGTGAGACATCGATACAGCTCTTTCAATTTATTCCAGAAACAAATTAATTTAAGGGGAGGAAAACTTTTTTTTTTTTCAAAGAAAGTACACTTACAATACCAGGGGTAAATATTTCTTCCCACAAGCCAATCAATTGGTAGAGACACCCTTACATTATAATAGCTGGGGTTCAGAGCCGAGGGGTTTCGATAGCGCAGCTTCATGTTTTTGTATTAATGTATCGTTTGTTTTCGCTTTCTTTTAATGACGCAAAAATCCTCTGATTCCACTGCATTTTCACCGACAATTCTTGCATGTGTAGACTGCCTTTTTAAACAGGGAAGTTTCGCTGTTTCGTGCGATGCTAGGTGAACTGGCTTATGGGTAATTTCAGAGGTGCCATCTATCCAAGCGGTATGGTTTTCATTACAACACCCCTGCGCAAAATGAGAGAATGACTGAAACTTCCGCGTCACTCCGTTTATTGAACGCGATATGAAGTAGTTCGACCTAGTTGTCCCCCGCCGCAACGCGGCCGGGGACTTTAAAATGGTTCTTGCTCCTTTGTGTCCGTGGATGTCCGTGGATGTCCGTCCATGCATGTTCGAAGCGATAACTTCCTAATGCTTCGTTGGATTGTTCCGAAATTCGGAATATACATTCCTTGCGACAAGACGCCATTCGGTGCTGCATTTCAGCAACATCTGCCTGAAGGTGGCGCCACTGGGTTCCTTCTTTGTTTCTGTGGATGTCCGTGTACATCCGTGCATGTGTGTTCGAAGCGATAACTCCCTAATTCTTCGTCGGATTGTTCTGAAATTCGGCATATGCATTCCTTGTGACAAGACGCCATTCGGTGTTACATTTCGACAACATCTGCCTGAAGGTGGCGCCACTGGGTTGCTTCTTTGTGTCTGTGGATGTCCGTGTCCGTGCATGTGTGTTCGAGGCGATAACTCCCTAATTCTTCGTTGGATTGTTCTGGAATTCGGCAAATGCATTCCTTGTGACAGTCACCATTCGGTGTTGCATTTCGACAACATCTGCCAGAAGGCGGCGCCACTGGGTTGCTTCCTTGTGTCTGTTGATGTCTGTGTACGTTTTTCGCAATCGATAACTTCCTAACACTTAGTTGCATCATTCCGATTACAAGGCCTGACACATATGACATCAATGATTAAGAATACTGCCATCCTTGCGACAAGACGTCAGTCGGTATTGCATTCCAGCAACATTTGCCTGTAGGTGGCGAGACACTTGAGTTTCGTGGAGACCATCTCCCAAATCGTTAGGACTGTACATGTACCATGATACAGGACCAGAAGGACAAAAATTGCACCAGATTGCTTATGGCTGACAACAGGGTGGATTTATTTCTAACAGCTGATCTCAATTCAAAAGCTGTGCCCACACATTGATTTTTTGGATTGATTGTGGTTTCCTGGGTTAATAAATCTTGGGACCTGGGCTCATGAGCCCCATAAATTACAAGGCCTGACACATATGACACCAATGATTAAGAATACTGCCATAGCAGTGTTTATTTTCAAATAAAATAATATTTTAATTGTTCAAAGTGATTGTATAAACACTCAAGTAAAGTTTCCATCAAATGAAAGACCATTGCGAACAGTGTCAGAAAATATTTATTGTAATTTTTTACGATTTTATTACACCCCTTACCAAAATTTCTGATTATTATCATAGTATTACCACAGTATTACCAGATTAAAACCACAGTATTACCAGATCATTACCAGAGTAAAATCTCATATGGAAATAATAAGGTAGGTACTCTGGTAAGCCTATGGTAAGTAATCTGGTAATAGCCTAGTAATGATAGGGTAATACTCTGGAATTGGAACATATGGTATTGATAGGGTAATACATCTGGTAATGCTATGGTTTGAAGAATATCTGGTGTGGTTCAAACCATAGCATTACCAGATGTATTACCCTGTCAATACCATATGTTCCAATTCCAGAGTATTACCCTATCATTACCAGACTATTACCAGATTACTTACCATAGGCTTACCATATTAATCTCATATTGTAGGTGACATGTATATTTAAAGCACGTTCACATATTATTGACATGCAAACAAGGCTGCCTCGACTCATGCAGCAAATTCATTGCAATGAGCACGCAGCAAGCTCCAGGCAAACCAATCACAGTAAGCACAGGCCAAGATCCCAATGCAAAAGCATTAGTTGATGACAAATGATTTATGTCACAGGATATATCTGGAATGCTGGCTACCCAGGTGATGGGTGCACTAGATACCCTCAGAGAATACAATAGTGATTCTGTAAATTAGATATTAGTATATAGTGAGTAATTGTTATGATTATATGGATCAGCGTATGTTAGCCCCCATTCTAGTTTAATTTATTGATGTCAAATTGTTAAGGTAATTGTTATTAGAAAGTTATTGTTTTCAAATACTAGAAATCAGTCAAATCGATAAAGTTTGAGAATATTGCCACAATATCATCAAAAATTGTCACAACAAGAAAGAGTTGTGGCAATATTGTTGCAATATTGCCGCAATATAACTGCAACATTTTCATTTTGATACAGATTTTTTAGTATGTTTTGTTCTTACAAAGTATCACCACAGTATATTAAACAAATCAAGGGCCAAGTTTCGCCTTACCATAGTATTACCATAGTACAGATTTTTTTTAATATGTTAAATTTTGTTCTTGCCATAGTATTACCACAGTACATGAAAAAAATCATTTTAGGGCCAAGTTTTGTCCTTACCATAGTATTACCATAGTACAGATTTTCTTAATATGTTAAGTTTTGCTCTAACCATAGTATTACCAGACCATGGAAAATGAACCAGAGTATTACCATATGATCTGGTTTGATACCATATACATTACCCTAGTATTACCAGATGCTGCCATAATCTTACCACAGCATTACCATAGTAAAGTTGAAGAAAAAACTAAATTTTAATTCTTACCATAGTATTTATTACCACAGCAGGGTCCATATTTACATATAAGTTCTGATCAAACCACATTATTACCAGACCATGGAAAATGAACCAGAGTATTACCATATGATCTATTTTGATACCATATACAATACCCTAGTATTACCAGATGGTGCCATAGTCTTACCACAGCATTACCATAGTATTACCAGAGTTTTGATTTTGGTAAGGGACATGGGTAAATTGCAAATGAAGCATGGTATTCTTTGGTGGTCCAGTGACATCACACTGCCTTAACACATATATTTCAAACTTTGTATGCACTTTTCAATGCTTCGTTCAAGCTTAAGGTGTGTATACTTTGAGTTTTAACACAGACTCACTGTTCTAATGTGCATGTTTCACCAAAATTGAGAAAATTAAATGTGTTGAAACTCAAAGTATACACACCTTAAGCTTGAATGAAGCATTGGAAAGTGCATACAAAGTTTGAAATATATGTATTAAGGCAGTGTGACGTCACTGGACCTAGATATGATTGCAACAGACCATCATAGAATACCATGCTTTATTTGCAGTTTACTCTGAGTAATAAATATAGATTATTCTAAACATATTATGAAGCTGCGCATCTGAAAACCCATCCAATCAGATAAAACAGTTTTGTCATTCATTTTAGCCAGCAATCAACATTCACTCAACCTTTCTGAGTTGATCTTAAAACTTGGGCAGGCAAAATGATCATTTTCCATCTAGCGCCTATGAAGAAGTAGGTCCCTCCCTCATGTATATCACCTGAGACCAACAATACTTAAAGATATTGCTGCCATTTCGGCGGGGGACCTAGCATCCTCTGGCTGCTTGTTTGGAATAATTTCTCTGAATTATTCTCACGACGAGTCGTTTCTAGGTGCAGATATTGAAGAATATGTCGGTTTCGTTTCCTGGACAACACTTCTGCTGATGTATTGTGAGATTTTCTTCGAACGATTGTATTTTGTCTGTAAACTGGTCAATATGGCACAAGTCGTAGTCACGGAATATGCCAACTTCATCTTCGGCTCTGATAGCCAATGAAATACATCGAATTGAAGAAATGACGTCATGTTTTAAGATCGGATGAACCGCACTGCCAAAATTATAGTGCAGTCCCAGTGAGAGAGTTTGAAAAGGAGAGACGAGGAGGCAGTTTCGTTTTCGTTCCATCAGTCGACTGGAGAGTTTTGACACTGTTTGAGTGTGGCATTCTGACAGATCGAGGTGTGTAAAACGTTTTATACCCGTCACTGAATTGATTACTTGTTTCCCGGCGCACACTTGTTAATATTGTCAAATAAATTAATGTTGCAAGTTTCCGCGCTACTGCATGATTGGAGCACATGGCATGACTGAAAGCCGCCGTTTTGTGTGCTAAGTTTGAAAACATTTCTTGCAAGGAAAACTTGATTTATTTCATCAAGCGAAAGCATCCTTTTTACTGCAATTTTCAAATTGACTGATCTTATCGTCCAGCATCATTTGTCATCCAGCAAAAGTAATGTTCTTGATGCTTACCATATCCGTAATGGCAGCTCGTTGAACAGGTCAGGGAAAAGGACGAGCTGGGATATATATCCCAATTGGGATAAAATATCGCAATTTGGATATTTTTTTCATACTTCCATATTTTCAAGCTGGCATATTTTGCTAGTTCTCCTGTTCGTATAAAGACATACAACAGTGGTTAGTGATGGCAAGTATACTGCAACAACAACATCAAAAAGTATTGCACGTAATTGCAATTGCACAGAGAATAATGTCGCCGAGAAAAGGTCAGCAAACTTATACAATCGTATTGGCAGTTTGGTGAAGTAGATGCTATCTTGTTTTTGGTAGTTTTGATGCCGAAATTCGACATTGCCGTTTAGTATGAAAATCGGTGAAAATATCCCAATTAGGTTATATTTCAATATCCAAACTTTGATTTAATATCTTAGGTGGGATATATACCCCACTTAGTGCTTTGCTCTGACCTGTTGAAGTTGACAAAATAATTTCCCGTTTGGGCCACGCAGTGGAGGTAAATTTAATCTTTGATGTTAATAATGGTTTTCTGTGTCTGTGATTTGAATCGTTTAGTAACGTAAGGGTATTTTTGCTGTGCGCAGTTGCTGAATGTGATTTTAAAATAATTATTCGATGTACCGGTAGGCATACGTGTAATCTTGAAGAAGACCTATAGGCTACGTATAGTATTTTCTGGTTGTCAATTGCCACAAAAATAAATGAATATGAATCAGATTCAGTGACTTTATTCTTGTACATGTCTACAATAACAATGTCATTGAGCTTTGACTGCAGGTTGCAGTGTGCATGAATACATAAACCATGAATGAATGCCGCTATGCATCGAGAGACACGTCAGAAATATATTGAACAGGACCAATTCCTTCCCTGTTTTTTAGCAGCCTTGGATGCTTTCATTGTTTTTGCAACCGACAGTGGTCCTTTTGTGGGTGTTTGGCGGGTTAAAATTGGTGGCCAGGTCACCGCTATTGCTCATGCGTTCTGGTACAGGTACTTCCTATACCTGTATTCTTCAGTGTTCTAGTTTTTCATTTTCTGGTTTAGGTTACATGTACTAAATTAAAGATTTTCACATTTCTTTCTCAGACACATGTAGCAGTGGTGCTGATCTGGCCTCCCATTTTACCCCAAATTTCACCATGCATGTTCAACATCTGATTCCACTTATATATCGCAAATTTTATCATCTGTCTATGCGCAGCATTTTTATCCATTCCAAAATTTATGGAACTTATTAAAATTCTTGCATATATTAATATACAGGTGTTGTGTGGTTTCTTGCCGGCACACTTCTAATTGCAGCGCTCACATCTGCTTCTCCATCTGTTATTCCTAGGTTATTTCATACTGTCGTAAAGCTAATTCTCCCGAGAGTCGGGATTTATCAGTGACATCATGAGATGGCAGGTACAGAACGAGCAATGACTGTTAAAATCCGATATACTAACGTAAAGAAGAATGAAGACGGTAAACTATATATAGAAGGTGAAAATAAAACAGCATCACTGATTGGCCAAGGCTGATTGGAGCACACGGTTTGTTTGCACATGGTCGCCATGGCCACTGCAGCGTGGACTTTTTCCGAGGAAGAATGGCGCATCAACATTTTCAAATGGAGATGAACAGGTCCCGGGAAAATAAACTCAGATGAGCATTCAGGATTTGACGAGTTAGTCATCAAGGTTAGATACTTCGGTAGTTTGTGCCCACGCAACGTAAAATATTCAGGAATTTGGAAGCAGATTTTACTATTTTTCGCACGTTTCTCTTGGAGTACACGAAACACATTTGTTGTCAAATCACGCATTTTCAATCGATTATTTCTGTTCCTCTCCTGATTTCATTTTACCCTTTCCATAAAACATACCAACAGTCATATAGTCAGATTTATTGAAATTTTGGCTTTCTGAAAATGTATAGTTTTAATTAAGTTTTACTCAAAGTAAATGCAAGAATAATCCACCACATGGGAACTCAGTGACTTGTCAAAACCCGTCTTCATGGGTTACGCAAACACTCGTCAAAACACTTTCATTGGGATCTACACAAGTCGTCAAAACCCGCTTATATGGGGGAAAGAGTTAAATATTGAGCTGAAGTTCGATATTTGGAGCCAGTACTCCTTCACTTAGACACATCAAACTTATGGTTCAGTTTTTTATGAGTACCCAAATAAAGCTACTGTATTGTGCAATGCTTTATGATGATGATGATGATGTGAAAATTTATATTCTCGTTTTCAAGCTGGGTAAATTCATCTGATGTTGTGCAATGTAAATTTATTGGGTGTAGGCGAACCATTTTCAGGATAGCTTGATAATAAAACGATGGAATGCACATAATTATATATTCTTTAATTTCTCACTCTTCGTTTCTGGTATTTGTACAATGTATTACTGTTAGATGATGAAAGCAGTGGGTCATTGACTGAAGGTGAAGATGGAGTCGTGGAGAAAGAAAGTATTGGTGAAGTCGAAGGCCAAAATCAGGAAAAGAATGACCCTGAAGTTGGTACAACTCAGAATGTGAACAAGGATCATTTCAAAATAGTAAGTACGTATGAAATCTGTGACGTTTGCAGATTTGTGTTTTTCATCATAATTACCCTTTCACCAATATATCAACCAGCTAGCACTTATGGAACAGTATAACAGGGGTATGGTCTGATAACAGACATGTAGGTCATCACTTCAGTAGAACTAAACATGAACTCCTGAATGCATAATTCATGTCCGTGAATTCTTCAAACCCCACCCTCCTCTAAACATATTCCATATGCTCTGCACAACAGCCCCAGTTGACATCAACATTGGGAATAATGCCCGAAGAATCAGAGTAATATAGTCCCGTTGGTTAAGCAAGTTTTGTCCGTATTATCATTTCTTTCAATCTCATGAGTTAATATTGTTAACCTGGGCTATATCAAAACGATATCACAGTCCAAGGGCTGTTCCATTAAAAAAGTTCTGGGTGGGGCGGAAGGCAAGTTATGTAGATTCTCTTGTCTATCAATATCTATGTAATTTGTAATCAACATTGTATCCAGAAATTATATTGCCTCGAACGATGAAAGCATGTTGATAGTATCTGCAGTAGATTCCACTTCAACTGGTGTATTTTGTCAAGTGAAATAGCTTGGACTCTAATACTGATTTTGCACTGCGGCTAATATCTGGGGGTAATCCTAAACCAACTTTTCGAAAGGTGTATTGAAAAACATCACTCCAAGGTGCCAATTAGCCAAAACTTATACTTTGGCATTACGTTATGGGCCATTTCAAGGAGTAGCACAGTTCCACATAAACATGATAAAGTCAGGGCTTCGTGTTTGACGTGCGCGATTATCTCTGCGTACATTATTTATCACGCGCGTAAATATTTATTTTACTTCTCAGTGGGATGGCTTAAAAATCCTCGATAATTAACACACCAGGGAGCAAAATTGCCAGTGGTGGTGGTGTTTCTTCTGGAAAGAATACCATGCTGATGTAATAGGCGGAAGTGCACCAGATTTTGTGTCGCTAATACGACCTCATTGATTGGCTTAACGTGACTTGTCTGACCAATCATATTATGCGTTATTATGTGCAACCTTCGTGAAAACGAGGTTGACGCAAAATGGCCGAACAAACAACAGTTGCTGTTTCAACGTTCAATAAATGGAACACTGGGGGCATAATCCGGTGCCATCCGACGGCAGATGGGAAGGTAGCCAGCCGACATTTGGTGTACTCTGTGTGCCAAGCACAGCGAGAAAATCATGAAGGACTCGAGATTCAAGGGCCAAATCAAGAAGGATGTTCAGCGATACATCACTGGGACAACATTTGTTACGAAACACAGTGTTATGAGACATATATCGAGCCGTGGTCACCTCGCCGCTAAACAATACGAGGATCTACTAGAATCCACTACAAGCGCTAATGTCACCGATGATAACACTGAACAAGAGAATTACACTCAACCGAGGATTGATAATGTCTTGCATACAGCATCGAGAGAGGCATATCGCAAACTGCTAAAAACAGCTTATTTATTGGCTGTTGATAGCCTACCTCTGTCGCATTTTAAAACATTGGTCAACGTCCAAAAGGCAAATGGCGTTAAACTACTCAACAAATGAACTGGTACAGTACATCGCAGATTCCATGCGTGAGAAAATCACCAACTTGCTGAAGTCTAGCAGTGCCTTCTTCTTGTTGTCCGATGGGTCTCAGGCCAGGAAGACGGGTAGTGAGAAAGAACTAATTGTCCCCCGCCACGTAAGTGGAAGGGGGACTTGGAAATGCTACCCGTCCGTCCGTGCGTCCTTCCGTCCGTCCGTCCCAACCATGTTGTGAACGCGATATCTCGAGAACAATTCAACTCATCAACTTCAAACTTGGGGGTGACTTGACATCAATGAGAGGATGGCTGGGATTGTTTTTCACCAACTGCGTTATCCAAGATGGTCGCCGTCGGCCATCTTAGATTCCAACCATCCCAAAAATGTTGTGAACGCGATATCTCGAGAACGGTTCAACCGATTGACTTCAAACTTGGGGGGTGACTTAACATCAGTGAGAAGATGGCTGGGATTGATTTCACCAAACTGCGTTAACCAAAATGGCCACCGGCAGCCATCTTAGATTCCATCCATCTCCAAAATGTTATGAACCCGATATCTCGAGAACAATTCAACCGATTGACTTCAAATCTGGGGAGTGACTTCACATCAATAAGAAGATGACTGGGATTGTTTTTCACCAAACTGCATTAACCAAGATGGCCGCCGTCAGCCATCTTAGATTCCATCCATCTGCAAAATGTTATGAACACGATATCTCGAGAACAATTCAACCGACCGATTTCAAATCTGGGGAGTGACTTCACATCAATAAGAAGATGACTGGAATTGTTTTTCACCAAACTGCTTTAACCAAGATGGCCGCCGTCGACTATATTTTAACAATATAGTCAACGGTGCTATGAACATGATATCTCGAACAATTCAACCGATCGACTTCAAATCTGGGGAGTTACTTTACAAGCCGCCATCAGCCATCTTAGAATCCATCCATCACCAAAATGTTATGAACCCGATATCTCGAGAACAATTCAACCGATTGACTTCAAATCTGGGGAGTGACTTCACATCAATAAAAAGATGACCGGGATTGTATTTCACCAAACTGCATTAACCAAGATGGCTGCCATCAGCCATCTTAGATTCCATCCATCTCCAAAATATTACGAACACGATATCTCAAGAACAATTCAACCGATCGACTTCAAATCTGGGGAGTGACTTCACATCAATAAGAAGATGACTGGAATTGTTTTTCACCGAACTGCGTGAACCAAGATGGCCGCCGTTGACTATATTGTTAACGAGATGTCTCAAGAACAATTCAACTGATCTACTTCAAACTTGGGATCTTAGATTCCATCCATCCCCAAAATGTTGTGAACACGATATCGAGAACAATTCAACCGATCGCCTTCAAATTTGGGGGGTGACTTCACATCAATAAGAAGATGACTGGAATTGTTTTTCACCAAACTGCGTTATCCAAGATGGCCACTATCAGCCATCTCAGATTCCATCCATCCCAACTTTGTTGTGAACGCGATATCTCGAGAGCAATGTAGCCGATCAACTTCAAATATGGAGGGTGACTTTACATCACTAGCTACCCATCCGTCCTTCCATCCCTCATAACGTCCTTCCATCCCTCATACCATCCTTCCATCCCAACCATCTTGTGAACGCGATATCTCAAGAACAATTCAACCGATTAACTTCGAACTTAGCGGATGGCTGGGATCTCAGAAGCACAACTATGCCACCGGATGATCTTTCTCGATCACCCTGTCCCCTTTCTTCCATAGACAATTTGCAGTATTGTCCTTCACAATTATATCTCCTTCACATCAACAACACCACGATCCTAGCAACAATTTACCATCACACAAAATATATATGGTGATTACATCCCGTGTGTGTGAGAAGCCCATTTCCAGACAAGCTTGTTGGCGGGGGACCCGCTAGCTACTCAGCTTGTTTTGATTAGAGTTGTCAGAGATGGGAAACCAATATTTGTGTGCGCTGCGCTGCAAGACATAGACGAATATGGCAATGCCGATGCTGGAAACCTGAAGAAATCTATAGATGATGTGTTTCAAAACAACCCCAAACTGTGTATTGGAAGTGAGTACTACAAGAGCAGATTAGTTGGTATGACAAGTGACGGAGCATCTGTAAACACAGGAATTTACACCGGCCTTCTAACGAGAATGACGGAGGATGACCGAGATTGGATGATTGGCATCCACTGTGTTTTACACCGGACTGAACTGGCTATTAAAGATTCATTAATGAAATCTGAATTTTCTGCAGTACATGACTTCATGGTAACTTTACATTATTTGTTTAAGAACTCTGGAAAGCTGAAGCGAAAGTTTTACAACATGGCGGAAGTACACGATGTCCAAGTTTACAACTTTCCTAAAGTACATGGAACAAGATTCATAAGCCACCAGAGACGAGAACTTTATCACCTGGTGCATAACTGGATTATTCTGGCACACACAATAGAAGATTGTATTGAGAACAATAGGGTAGCAACAATAACCGCAAAACTGCGTGGGGTGCTGAAAAAACTGAAATATTTCAAGTTTCTTTCACTTTGTGTTCACTTTCTTCAGATATTGGACAGAATTTCCAAGTTCTCCTTGAGCTTACAGAAAGATGACCTACTCATCAATGAAGTTCTTCCCGCCTTGGAAAAAACTAAAGCGAGGTGCAATGAATTGCGAGACGAACCTACAGTTTTGGAAACCTTGGTTGAACCGGCAGGTTATCGACTGATCCAAACTAACATGACAAACGAATCAGGCATGTTGATATAGATTGACTACAAACAACTTAATGAAATTATACTTTGAATTTTATTTACCAAATTAAATGTACATCAAGTAAAGATCAAAATGACATAGAATTATTCAATAGTAATATAGTTGTAGACTTCATTTATAATTCTACAAGTACGCATATAAAATGAATTTTATTTACCAAATTAAATGTACATCAAGTAAACATCAAAATGACATAGAACTATTCAATAGTAATATAGTTGTAGACTTTATTTATAATTCTACCAGTACGCATAGAAAATAAATTTATTTACCAATGTACATCAAGTAAAGATCAAAATGACATAGAATTATTCAATAGTATATAGTTGTAGACTTCATTTATAATTCTACGAGTACGCATATAAAATAAATTTCTAGGCTTCTTGGCACAGTACATATTTACAAGTAATTTGTTTTACAGTTGACTCGTATAAATATCAATACCTACCTGGCCAGGAGTACTACTTGAACCTGATATGATACTTACCTGGTTATTTTTTAACTAAAAGTTATATTGTATACTGAACTGGATTGAGTTTTCATCCAGCTAATGAATGATCTGATCTCTACTCTTTACAGATGATGAAGACAGTGGGGCCCGGGCTGAATACGAAATCACGAAAATGGTTGCTAAACTTGGACATATTCGTCGAAAGAAGAAGAATCGTGAATTTACCAGTCTGTCGATGCAGGGTCTTACCAATGTTGGTAGCGCAACATCTACTGTCACTCGTATCAAAGCCAGTGTCATTGATGAATTAACTACATGTCTTGACCAGAGATTCAGTTCCTTTAAGCTACCAATTTTTTCTCACATGGCATGGATAAATCCAGCCAACTGGTGTGACACTCAACATGAAATCAGGTCACTGAATTACGTGGCTGAACACTTTGAACAAACCTTGAACTCAAATGGTTTTGACAAGACCAAACTGAACAATGAGTGGAAAGACCTAAAATTGTTAGTAAAACACTTCTTTCCCCCAAGTGTAGATACCACGACCTTGTGGAGTAGAATTCTCTCCAGTCGCAGATCTGAGTTCAAAAATCTCTCTATGCTGGTAGAGATAGTTCTTTGCTTAGGTCCAAGTAATGGTGTAGTTGAAAGTGGCTTCAGTCAATTAACAGCCATGTTGACCGACAGAAGGTTGAGTATGAAACATAAAAACATGGAAAACCTGCTGCTGATTTTGATAAATGATCTTGTGTGGACCGACAAAGACAGGGAGGACATTATCGAGAATGCTTTACAGAATTTCATGTCCAAACGGAGAAGGCTCCAGGTTGACCAATCAAATATCTCATTGTTAGGGGCTAGCAGTAGAAGACGAAAACGACCAAAAAGAAAGTATGCGCATTCGTGCTATGTACATGAAGTTCCCATGAGTGGATCAGGTTCAGAAAACGATGGTACGGAATCAGGCGATTCAGTTTTAAGTGGTTCTGATTCAGATCCTGGATCAGATTCATCATCAGATTTATCAGAAAATAGCGATTCAAGCAGTATGATCGTGGATTGTTCTGAGGATTAGGAAATGATTTAGATTACAGTTTATAACTTGGAATTATGGATTGTGAATTTAACCAGAATTATTAACAGCCCTAACATGTATTATATTGGGTGTTGTCACTTGTGACGCGGTTGACGAGTTTAATGATAATTAAATCGCAACTATGGCACTAATCAGTCCAGTTCAGTTGATTATTAATTTTACACTTGCTGAATAAAATGTTTATTGGAATTGGAATGTAGTTCTTCTGATTAATCTGTGCTAAATTGCATGCCACATCTGACCTCTGCAACAAATCAAGACCCTGCAGTTAAGGTGGGGAGTCGTCGAACTAGGGAACTGTCAAATGTAGTTTCACTCTCGTAAGCCTTTTGGCGAGAGTGATTTTTAGCGCAGCAGCTCTCCTTGTAGGTTTTACGTGAGCTATTTTTAGCTCGCGTGCGATTTGCTAACACGAAGCCCTGTAAAGTCAATCTAGGATAGCCATCTATCCGGCTTACTGAAGTGTGCATTCATCATACGGCACAGACATCCATGAAGACTTGATATCTTTCTGCCGGAAATTATCCACTGCCCTCTGAATACACACCCAATAGAAAATAGGTGTCATAAGAAACCATAGACATTGTTGCCCACTTTAGGTCTTAAACGATTTAACTGTTTATAGAAAACACTTATATGTGATAAAGATTTCATTTAATATATATTTTTTGTTTGTTTCTTTAGTAACAGTTCCATTATATGTGCCCATGGAGGGAAGACGAAACTACAGCAAAGTTGACCATTGCTTTTTTTGTGGCGGCATCTATAAGTCGAAGATATCAGTACACTATCGCAATGTGCACTATGAGGAGGAGCGAGTGGCCAATATTCTCACTTTGCCAGTTGGAAGTGACAGCCGAAAACAGGCATGCATTCTACTTCAGAATGAGGGGAATTACAGATCCAACATAAAGGTATAGACTTTTTTGTTAGATTATGAGAGTTGTTGTATTGTATGAAATTTAATAAATATGACACATTTATTAGGAGTAGGAGCTCTTCCTTTTTGCTTCTCAGTTTTGTAGTTTTGTGGAAACAGGATTTGTAAACGGGGGAAATACTGGGAATTCAGTTTTAAATGAATTCCTAATTTAGCAATCCCAGATTTCCAACCATCTTGGAAAGAAACCCTGATAGATTTAACCTTCTGTTACTACATCTTGTGTAGACTACAAAAAGTGAGTAACTTGGGTCTCGGGTTTCACAGTCTCCCAAACCTGCCGCCTTGAAACTCATTATTACATTTTAAAGTGGAAAAAACTTTGGTTCTATATAGGGAACAATTAACATTCATCAGTAAATCAGCTGCTTTAAACTTTTCATTTTGCCCAATGTTAACTCCGATGAATGAGAAAGTAAGTCCTAGTCAAAGAAGTTGTTTGCGACAAGAAAAAGTATGAAAAAAAGAATTCTCATCGGAGAAATGCAACTGACCTGCCCAGCAAAGTAAGGTGATGGGAGGTCATTCCACAAACGTACTGTTTTCTGTACATATGAATGGTGATGTAAACGTGATGAAAAGACCACGCTGGATTTAGCTTTGAACATTGTCAAGTCGCTCGTTCATGGTCATCAGAAAGGAATGCTGATACTTCCGTGGTCAATATGCCCTGTTCCACAATCGTCGAGCAATATGGTGACTGGCGGTTGCTACATATCGGCAAATTTGACTGATTATTTTCGTCAGCTGAGTTGATATCAAATGAATAGTTTGCATGATCGTTTCATGAGTTATATACAGGTATTTTTTTGTAAACGCGAAAAAAGTTGGGAGAGTTTAGCTGGAAAAGCATGGAAAGAAGGCCCAACGTTTACTTCAAGGAATTGACTAGAAAAGACGTTTTCTCTGACATATGCCTTTGGAGCGAGGTTAAATAAAAAGCTTGCCTTCTGCACCATTTTGCCCAAGAACCAATTTATCATTTTTGGTAGCTTTACCATCGGTCCATATTATAAAGTCGTATTTGCTGGTAACCGCACCAAACAATTTTTAATTTAGGCCTCATGTAATGCTTCTGTTACTGCTGTGTAATGCAAAATTATAGTGCACGACATTCCCACATGTTTGTTATAGGTCATCCAACAGGGAAGAGGGGAACTTGTGAATTCATAGACGACTACAAAACGGGTCGCGTTACAAAGCATCAGACTTCCTTCCATGTGAATACTGCTACAGCTTTATCGTCAAAGATTCCCTTTGGAAACATGCCAAATCCTGCCTATTAAAGCCCACTTCTGATGCAGGAAGTTCAAATTATGTGAGGAATAGTGCTATGATGATAGCGCCATTCGTGCCGTCAGAATCTTCTGAAGACGCCATACTTGACAACATCATTGATCAGATGAAGGAAACCAGTAAAAACCCGCGGCTTAAACAGATATGTAAAGAGGACAAGCTGATTAGAGAATTTGGGCTCGGTCTACTGGATAAACTCGGCCTTGAAGATGAACAGCGGAGACGGGACAAAACTAACATCAGGACAAAGTTAAGATCTGTAGCACGGCTGGTTATGAAGTTCAATGACGGAAACTCAGACATTTCTTCAATCAAGGACCGGGAACAATTTCATGAATTTCAAAGTGGTTAAAGCCGTAAAAGATCTTGCTGTAGAATGCGATTCCCCAAACCTGGCTCTGACGTCGGGGCACTATTTGAAACAAATTGTCCTTCTAAAACGCAGTTTGGCCATAAGAAGTACAGATCTGACGATGAAGCAAGAAGCAAACGATTTCCTGGAGCTGTATGCAGCTCATTGGAACTCAAAGGTATCCTGTGTAGCACTTAGATGAAAAATTCTCAGGCAAATTAACAAAGAAAAATGTGTGCCCGCAACAGCAGATCTGGTATGTCTGAAAGAATACCTCGAGAAAACGGTTACTCGAGCCTTGAAGAAAGATGAAATCACACTGCAAGAGTGGACATCTTTGGCTCAACATGTACTTGTGCGGATCGTGCTGTTCAATAAAAGAAGAATAGCCGAGGTGGAAGAACTCAAAATGTCTGACTTTCTTGAACGCCCGAAGTATAAAGAGAACCAAGAGATATTTGATTCAATGAGCCTAGCAGAGAGGACCTTGTCCAAGAGGTGAGCATTTTAGAAACTCAACTTAGAACGGTACAATACTGTAACTATTAGCTTGCATCATGTTTACACAGACATGTAACCTCAATATCCCTCCCCATGTAGTATTGTGGAGACATATTGTGTTCGTGCTGTTTGTCGTTCGATGACTTCAATAACTTGGTCCTATGCTAGGATTAGATTTTTGTGTCTGCTTGCAAAGTTATAAGTTCTTGCACAGTTTCGACTTCATGAAACTTGGGGCATTAGAAGAGGCAGTAATTGTTAATGCTATGCATCTGATGTTCATCTTGCAAAAACTTTTTACTTGAAACAACAACAACAGAGCCATAACACCCACATAAACTGATTTCAAGTGTTTCCAAATAGTCTACCCGATAAATATTAGTAAATAAATATCGTGCATCAGATCATAGTGAAAAATGTGATATCTCTTTCCATGTTAGAGAATCCAAAGATGAATGCTTTCATTTCTAATCTGAAATTCGAGCCCCAGATCCCTCTGGCATGAGAGCAATAGTAATGAATCTAGAATATATTTCCGCGACTCCGGCGATGGAGTAGAGAATGAAGAATCCAGTTATGACCAAATATTGATGTTAGATCAAGCTGATGAAAACATAAAAATAAAGTAATGTGATGCCACGATGACTGGGTTCTGTCTGTCCCACCTAATATAGCCGAGATGGTTTCTTTGACTTGCATGTATTACGAAATAAGAAGGTCGTGCTCTGAAACTCCTCTTGTCCGGTCAAACTCTCTTGGAGCATTTTTCTGCCAAGAATGATGTCATAACAATGAATAAAGGGGGGGCGGGGGGTTATTCAAATGTGCATTTAAAGACACTCGACGTCCGTGACATTTCAAGAGCGATAGGCTCCCACAATAGTGCTGAGGTTGAACCTGATGATTCACGGATCACAAATGAGTCTTCATCATGACGAGTTCAACATAGTCATGTGCCACCATACTTAGCCGAAAAAAAATGCCCCAGGAGACTCTGGCCGGACATTAGAGTTTCAAAGTATGACCTTTCTTATTTTTTAATATTAAATCAGACAACCTTCTCCGATATATTATTTAGGACAGAGAGTAAGTTACACCGTACAGCGATACATGTCGGTGATACATGCCTTTAATATATTGATCATACAGCATCACGTTGGGATTACTGTACAGTTAGTTCAATAATCGATTCTGTGATGGCCAGGTTTTTCAATGAAGGAATCTCTTAACAACAGAGTGAGACTGATATTCATCTAAAAACACTTCACTTTATTTATTCATATACCAGTACATGCATTGCACCCACTGTACAAAATGCCTCTCAATGTTGACATCATAAGGTTTTGGTGCAGATTCACGAATAACGGGGGAGACATCTAGTGTTTGTGCTGTCTGTCTGCCCGTCCGTCCCCTTTCATTGTCAGCAAGATATCTCGAGAACAACTGGACGGAATTTCACCAAACTTGGATGGAAGCTTCATTGGGATGGCCCTCTCATTTGATCAGGTTTTGGTGTGTGTGCTTGTGTTCATCCCGTCCGTCCGTCCGTCCGTCCATCCATCTACTTGTACATGTGGCTGCATATCGGGTACAAACTTTTAACCGGTGGCACTTGTTCTCAATAAAACAATGCTGATTAATCGATGTTGTTCTTACGTGTACCTCACGCTACCAATATACTATACCTGTGTATATATTGATTAATATGCATTGTTTTATTGAGAACAACAAAGACTAATCAGCATTGTTTTATTGATGAGAGACTTGACAATCACCCTGTGCATGCAGCGACAGGGCTGTGGGGAATTCCCCGAGCCAATCAATGGGCAGGCGTAATTGTCTGGCCAGTGAAAACGAAACCACTCCGACACAAACAATTTAACTAGGCCATAAGCAACCACGGCCGTGTAAATTAGCCTGCCAATCGACAAAAGGAGAAAGAGAAGGTGACCGTTCGCGTAAAATATGATTTGCGTAACCTTCACGTAACCTGAACGAGCGTTCGCGTAAAAAAATAAGGCCTGGAGTTCAACAAACAATTATATTTATAGTCGACAGTTCTCAGTTAACTTATCTGCATGATACATGTACCTCAAGCACTACATGGATCCTCGCCAATCACCAAAGAAGTAGAATCTTATTTTGGTTTTGATCTGATGTTCTCAACTGATGTGGTAAATATTCACAAATAATATAGTCTTTGTTGTACTGAGTCATAGCAATCTTGTCTACTTGATCCCTACAAAACTGGTCATATGGTCTTCTTGAAAAATAACCATCATTCTAGTTTCCATTCACTTTCCATGTGGGACACACTTTCATGTGGGGAGGCGTGAATTCTAGGAATCCTAGATACATGTAACCAGCTGGACTATGCCAAACTGTGTTGTGGAGATTCAGGGTGGTTACATTCGTTTTTGCTCAAAGCCACATCTTTTGATAACCTAGTCTTCAATTCTCCACAAATCTCAGCTGAAACTGTAACTGGAAAATGTCAATCATTTATTACAATTTTGTAAATGAGAGGTCATGGGTTCAATCCCAGGTCGAGTTATACCAACATTTACCAAAAACGGTGATTCTTGCTTCCACTGTAACTCTCAGTATTAAAGGAGATAATGTAGAACAAGGACAAGACAAGGCTGGTTGGCCAATTGTCACTATCAGGGATGAGACTTTTCAGAGTTTTTCTACAGCTTTTAGAGTTTTCTGGTCAAAAGCAAAATTTTGAAAAGTGGTGTTCCATGGCCAAATCCTCAGAAAATGTGCTTTTATTTATTTTGAATTTAGTTAAACCGCTCCACACTGGGATTTTAAATGTACTTTTTTGACGAAGGGTCAGTATTTTTCCAGATTTTTTCCAGTACACCAGTTTCATCCCTGCAGTATACAGTGACTGGGAGGAGTATCATGTTCCCTAATTCTTGTTTTACATTTTGGGTAATTTATGTTCTTTCAGAATGACCTTGATAGAAGTCCGAGGCAAAAGCACCAGGGGCATTCGGAAGGTGTTTATACTGTTGACCCTAGACATGGTCAGAAGTATTAACTATCTCACAGACAAAAGAGAAAATGTGAAAATCCTTCCACATAACCAGTTCCTATTTGCAAATGAGGCTACAGGCCCTATTGATGGCTGCAAAGCTTTTCGTGATGTGACCAACGCATGTCCAGGACTAAAGAATGCAAAGGCCATTCGATCAACAAAGCTTCGCCACTATTTGGGGACAACATCACAGGTATTGAGATTTTGAATGCATATGCAGTTTGCTGGCAGACAATTGTAAGATTCAAGATTCGGACTAATGTGAAACGTGGGGGTTTTCCCGTAACGCAACAATATCAAACACAAAGTCCCTTATGTGTTGCCAGATATAGTCACAGTTTATTCGATCCTGCTTGGAAGGGGAGTTACAAAGTTCAGCCTTTAACATCAACAATGACCGCAACCGTATGATAACAATGTCAGTGATGGTGTAGTATCAGATGGTATGTGAACTATGTAACATTAACAGTAACAAGTAACAGTAACCAGGGGAGATAACCTTGCCCTGAAAGTACAATAAAAGATGCCTGTTAGCAACTGATATACAACCGTGTTATGTTTTATCTCTACCTTCCCTGTTACATGCCCAGGTATAGACAATATATTGGTCAGCATCAACATTATGATATTAAATTACCAAAACAGACTATTATGGTCATGCAGTGTAATCTCTGATCAGATATCACAGTATACCTTGGCCATGGACATGCACAGTACCCCAAACGCTATTGTATCTTAAACACAACTAGAGGATGCCCTTGTAAATTAGCCTTACTAACCCCTCAATACTCATACATACAACAGGTGAATTTCCAACCCTGTGAACCATATTAGCAACTATTTTATATGCAGTATAAACAAGAAATTTAAGGGAACTATTAACTACAAATAATAATTGAACAAAGAATTTATAAGAAAATATTAATCTAAAAAACTCCAATTTTATCTATCAAATTTCTGTTAAGATAATTTGTCTTGAAAACTAATAATCTCTTTGTTTAGATGGGCTAATGATAACACTTGAAGTAATAGTTATCAAATTCCACTTCAATGAATAATACCGTAATTGTATAACATGCAAGGTCAATAGTACAGAAGGAGATGGTATTGTAAGGCGGGGTTTTTGCCCACAGCCAGCCGACTCATAGGAATGTACATTTCTTCTCTCCATCTGTCAATCACAATGCAATGTACAACTTGTCGTTGGCGGCAACTGTCAATCAACGGACTGAATGTTAGGGTGAACCATGATAGCTTCACATATGTTCGGTACCAAGACGTTATTATTTCACCACGTTGCAGTCGATTTTACATGCACATATTGAAGAATAAATACACAATTTAGGCGAATATATTGCCGTTGTAACAGGTAGCGACTGATCGTTAGATTTCAACTTTTGACTGGCCCGTAATGTCCACACGGTATCGTGTCATCGGTAAACAATATTTATTTTAATTTTAATTGATTCGGAGTGATAGCCTAAAATGTTATTTCAGATACACTGAAAGCATTTTTTTTTTTACAAAAATGAGAAAGATTGAAATAACTTGTCGACGTCACACATGTTGCCCTCCTGGGATTCGAACTCGGTAAAAGAAAATTTCGAGATGCTTGTGATCCAACGTGCGTATCCACTACACCACGACATACGAACAACTGCAACAGGCTATTTTGTCACTTTAATCTAATTACGAAAACTTCAAACGTTATGAATCATAACTTTTCATTTTTTAGTATGAAGGACCCCTTGGACCAAAAAGATCTTCCAGCAGTGGGAATATGATGTTACCACACAACACCAGGTTAAATGGCGTTCTGGTCCAAGGGGTCCTTCGCGTCTAAATGCGTGTCTGAAGGACTCGATTTAGACCCTTTTTTCACGAAGTTGTGGATTTCAGTTTCATGAGATAACTATAATCATAACGCAATCGCACTAAGACTTTCACATATTGTATACTTCTATTTTCTCTTGCCGTTACATTAAAACCTATGTATTTTTAGGACATTTTATTTTTTCGATTTCAACCGCACCACGTATAGGCCAAAACCGCGCCTTATCGTACCATCACCTTTGCCCTTTACATACTACTAATAGTGAATTTTAGTCAATTAATTTCAAAATTGAAAAACATGAGAAATTTTACAATATAATAAATTTCCCACAATAAGTACATTTAAACAAATGAATTTAGGAATATTTGGCACAAAATAACAGCATATTTCGCAAAACCCATTGTCAATTTGACTGATTTTGGCACCATATGAGACGACACAAGTCTCCTAGATAATCGTGCCACTGTTAGATTGACTCTATTAATTGCATCATTCATTATATCAAAGCACAGTAGTCGTAAATCTAACTACAATGCAAATATCAACACATCATAATCTGGCGGGAAACAATCAGTACATAATACACACGTATGTACCTCAAATCAGGTGCGCCAAGCGGTGTACAACCAGGTAACCATTACAGCTGGCTCCTGTTCCCGTCAGAACGACACAGTTTATCTGTAACAGGATTAATCATAGCATAAGAAACTTTCCATAACTATTAACAGTATCCATGCATGACGGACGAGGATTCCACTGAAGACAACAACAACGACACCACGTGGTTTTAGATGCACGTAGACATTGACGTTTTACAGACATATTTTGTTCATATTCGGCTAAATAATGTATTTAGTTGACTACAGGCTATAGAGCTGACGAATTAAATGATTTACAAACCTGCACAGTCGTCTGTCTCGACACGACAATACGTTCTACATACGTTGACTGCACAAGAGTTCTCCAGTCAAGGGAGGCAAATCATACCTTGCAAATACAGATCAATAGACAGTGACGGCCTGTCACACGCACCCTCTCCAAAATGTATCATGTCCTCATGATTACAAGAGACTGCATTCTCCAAATAAAATACATGAGATATTTACAATTCAACTCTTAACACACAGTGTGACTAGTTCTGAACTACTTTGACTAAGGTAGATGTATGTTACTCAATGTTCAATACAGTTCTCGGCAGCCGGTAGGGGTTAGAGTGTGCCCCCGCGTTGGCTCGAGTCGTCCTTCTCGGACAAACATCCACAACAGGACTAGAGTCAGTGTCAGTGTTCAGTGCGGGTATTACCTGCCAGTTCAACAATCTTTGAGGTGCATGCTGTAGAATAATACTGGTGGGATACTCCATGCGTAAGTCCTCAATGTCCGGAACCCTAGTTGGTTCGACTACTAGTGTAGGTTCACAGTCCCGTGACACAGGTTTACGAAGTGCAACGGGATCCCGTGGCAAGGCCACTGGTGTTATTTCTGCCCGGCCTAACCGTTTTAGTCCACCCGTGCCATCTGCCAATTCCACAGTATACACACCGTCATGGAAGTTAACAACCTTGAATATCGTTGGACCAAACTTATCAGCAATCTTACAGCGTCCGTGGGGGTGTCGCCGTACATGAACTTGAGTTCCAACTTTTATTGGCGCGTCAACCCCGTTCTTCTCGTGTCGCTTTCTCCTTGCATTGTGTTTCGCCTCCAGCTGTTTCTGCACGACTTGCCTGGCTTGCCATAGACGTGTCTGATGCTGTGTCACCCACTCGCTATAGATATCGTCCGGTTGGTCATCATCATCAGCAATGTCTTCCTGCCCTAATCCAAGGAGCTGGTCCACAGGAAGTGTGACATTCCGTCCGAAAAGCAAATAAAACGGTGAGTAACCTGTACTCGCGTGAGGTGTGGCATTGTAGCAGAAACAAAGTTCTTGAAGGAAGTCTGGCCAACGCCTCTTCTGTTCAGGTGGCAAGGTGCATAGCAGATTGTGTAATGTTCGGTTGTAGCGTTCTGTTACCCCATTACCTTCAGGATGGTATGGGGTAGTGCGGCTCTTCCGGATACCATACAACTTGCACAGCTCTTGAATGATACTGGACTCGAAGTTTCTTCCTTGGTCGCTGTGGAGGCGTTGTGGCACCCCATATCTGGTAAACCAATCGCGAACCAAAACTTTCGCCACATTGGGGGCCTTCTGGTCGCAACAGCAACAGTGAACTTAGTGAACCAGTCCGTTATGACTAAGACATTCTCCAATCCGTTACTTGCTGTATCCATCACCGTAAAATCCACAGATATTATCTCCAGTGGACGAGTCGCTATCAGTCGGCCCAACTTGGAGCGCCCTTTTGCTTGCACGCAGCGCTCACAACTTCCAAGGTAAGTCTGTACTTGTCTGGATATTTCCGGAAACCAGCATCGTTCCCGTATGAGCGCTTCTGTCCGCTCAGCAGCCTGGTGGCCTGCGGCATCATGGAGGTCATGCAGGATCTGATTCTTCAGACACACAGGTAGCAGTACACACAACTTTGGCTTCCCATCTTTGCCAGTCATGCGACGGAAAAGAACACCATTCTTCACATTTATGCGGTCCCACTGTTTGAGCAAAATCTGTACCGGTTTAGACTCTACTCCGTTCGTCTCTTGTTGGATGACATCCTATAGATCGGTAATGTATTAAGCGGCTGATCACAGGGTCTTCAAACTGGTACTTGCTCATGTCAGCTGCACTTACTGTGGGGAGATCCATAGCATGTTCACCAGTTCCCACGCCTGGCAGTGTACTGTCCGTATCAAGGCGTAAACAGAGATTCTGCAAAGCTGCCTCTCGTATCTCCAGTGGCAGTGCACTACTTCCCAGGATAGAAGAGATGTGTGCTTCAAATGCTTCTATACATTCAGTAAGTTCATCATCATCAGCTACCTCAGGCAAATTTCCTGGTAACCTGGAAAGGAGATCGGCGCCAACATTCGACTTTCCAGACCTGTATCTAATCGTGAACCGGAAACTGGACAACTCGTTGACCCACCTCTGCTCAAGTGCTGGAACCTTGGCTTTCGTCATGATGTAAGTCAAGGGGTTATTGTCGGTAAATATGACGAAGGGGGCCCCTATCAGGTATGGCCTAAACTTGTCACAAACAGCCCACTTCACGGCGAGTAGCTCGATCTTCTCACTGGAATACCCAGCACGACGTTCAGGGTGTCTCAGTCCCCTGGAGGCATATGCCACCACCCGTAACTGCCCATCTTGCATCTGACTCAAAATGGCGCCAAGTCCATAGTTACTGGCATCTACCTCCAAAACAAAAGGCTTGGTGAAATCTGGGTAAGTCAAGGTAGGAGATGTGATCAATCTATCTTTCAAGGTCTGGAAGGCTTCCTCACATGCACTATCCCAAAGAGAAGTAACATCACAGTCTTTTGACTTGGCACGCCTCTTTCCCTTGGATTCTCCACATTTCCCGATCAAGTCATACAGTGGCGAGGCTATAGAGGCAAATTTTTCAACGAAACGGCGATAGTACGACGCAAAGCCGAGAAATGATCGTACTTGTTGGAGGGTACTTGGGGTCGGCCATTCCGCTACAGCTTGAATTTTCTCCGGGTCGGTTAAGACACCATTTTCTGTTATCACGTGTCCCAAAAATTTCACCTCTTTTTGAAAAAAGTGACACTTTCCCAATTCAACTCGTAGTCCATGTTTCTGGAGCTTTTGAAGGGCTGATTCTAATCGTTCTATGTGCTCTGGGATGTCGCTGGACCAAATGATTATGTCATCCAAGTACACAAATAACCTCTCCATGAGATCTTCTTGGAACACATGGGTCATAAGGCGCTGAAACGTTGCCGGTGCATTGGCTAAGCCAAACGGCATCCGGTTGTATTCGAAGAGCCCAAATGGGGTGGTAAAGGCTGTTTTATGTCGGTCGCCCTCCTCAACCTCAATCTGGTTATAGGCCGACTTGAGATCTATGGTTGAAAAGTATCTCGCTCCTGCCATCAAATCAAGCGACTCTTCAATACGTGGCAGTGGGTATACGTCACGTGCCGTTTTGCTGTTCAACCGTCTGTAGTCGATACACATGCGCATATCGCCGTTCTTCTTGCGCACAAGAACAGGTGGAGCACCATAACTTGAACAACTATGTCGGATGACCCCTTGGTCCAGAAGATCCTGTAAGTGGTCCTTCACCTCCTTTATTTGGTGCGGTGGAATGCGGCGGTAGGGTCTCGAGACTGGAATATCATCTGTTAATGGCATTTTGTGTTGTATGGTCTGTGTTCTGCCAAGCTCTGGTGAAAATACGTCGCTGTACCTCTGAAACAAGTCCGTAGCTCTACCATGTTCCTCTTGGGTACCATCAAACTCTCCTAGATGCGGAACAGTTGAACTCTCAACGCAGGACTCGGAGGCACTACTCACATGGATACGGTTGACCTCCACCGTAACTGACAGATCTTCTGCCAGTGTATAACTTTGGACTATACCCAGCCTTGTACGTGGTGGTAACCAGATGTCCTTGTCTGTGGCATTGAGCACTTCCACATACCCATTAGATAATGTTGGTGCAACGATTAACTGAGTTCCTGCTGGGGGCTGCTTCAAAGGTTCTACCATTACCTGTCCTGTACTCGGGACAGCCGTACATTTGATTCTGGCTATAGAGAATGCTGGAATCACAGTTTCCTCATTCCCTGCAACACGAACAAATTTACATTTTGGATTCTCTTTGTCAGGTTCTCGACAAACTGACAGTTCTGTAAACCCAGGTATATCACGTAGAATATTCATATCCATAATGCCAGGTCTACGCTTACAACTGCTACCCTCAGACAACGGCATCGCTGAGTACTAAAATACCAACATTGTTAATACAGGTGTCTAACACCTTCGCCGTAGTACTAATAAACCCAATGTATGGTAATTCTAAACCATTTGCAGCAGTAAGCTTTAATCCTTGGACAGCCTCTAGAGGCTGCATGCTAAGGTTAGCTTTATAAAAGCTTTCTGTTATGGTACTGACTTGTGAACCCGTATCTACTAAGAATCTAGTGGGGACACCTGCTACACTAGCATCTATTTCTGGGCAGTCTCCTATTACCTGGCGTCACATGTCAGATGACTCTGCCGACCCAAATTGTGCAGACAGATTCACCCGAGGGACAGCCCTATTGTTCGCATTATTTTCAGACTGCCTTTTATTTAGGTCAAACAACCTTTTCTTACAGTCCCGTTTATAATGACCTAATTTCTGACAATAGAAACATTTGAAGTCATTGTTTCTTGGAGGGGCAACTTTATCACCCTGCCCTCGACTGTTTAAGCTCTTAACAACCTCTTTTGTGAGTTCAATACGTTCGTTTGCCCATACTGGGACTTTACTTGAGGCACACGCGCCCTCTGCAGGCTGACTTGCAGCGACTTCCTTTATTTGAGCTTTATTGTTCAGAGTTTCATCACCCTCGTCCAGCGCCATCTGTCTCAGTTGTAAGATTGTCAGATTGGGGTTCTCGCGCACTCGGCGCTTTATGAACCGCTGGACGTTGGCGGGTTTCACCACTCTGGAAACTGTTCTTTGAGCAAGCGCTGTTGGTCCTCCTCTGGGAGATGCATCTTACCGATGATGACAACCAACGCAAGCGAATATTCAGTTATAGTTTCACCAGAATGTTGTACACGATTGTAAAATTCCCGCATGCGCTGGGGACGGGTCGCTCTACTACCAAACACTGTTTGGAGCACCTCAAACATCCTGTTTGGGATATCTGGGGCTTGATGTCTGATTTCCTCTGCGGCAGCATCTTGGAGATAATCACGTAGAAACAGTACTGCCTCTGCCCCATCAATCTGTTGATTGGATATAGTCCGCGAGGCTCGCTCTATCCATACATCCGGATCTTCCTTGCCAGCATAAACGGGCAACTTGATTGGTGGGGGTAGCACAATACGAGGCGTGACCGGTTGAGCAGCATTTCTCAATGCTAATCGAAGCTGTGCAATCTGTTCTCGCAAAGCATCCACTTCACCACGACCCACTTGTGCTTCTGCCCGTTCATCGGGAAGGGGAATATCTTCTCCCCCTCGGGTGGCCATCTTCCGGTTTCTTCTTTCTCGCCCTGGTTACTGTTTGTTACTGTTAGCTTAATAGAATATTCTCCACAGCAGATCCCACTTCTGACACCAGTGTGAAACGTGGGGGTTTTCCCGTAACGCAACAATATCAAACACAAAGTCCCTTATGTGTTGCCAGATATAGTCACAGTTTATTCGATCCTGCTTGGAAGGGGGGTTACAAAGTTCAGCCTTTAACATCAACAATGACCGCAACCGTATGATAACAATGTCAGTGATGGTGTAGTGTCAGATGGTATGTGAACTATGTAACATTAACAGTAACAAGTAACAGTAACCAGGGGAGATAACCTTGCCCTGAAAGTACAATAAAAGATGCCTGTTAGCAACTGATATACAACCGTGTTATGTTTTATCTCTACCTTCCCTGTTACATGCCCAGGTATAGACAATATATTGGTCAGCATCAACATTATGATATTAAATTACCAAAACAGACTATTATGGTCATGCAGTGTAATCTCTGATCAGATATCACAGTATACCTTGGCCATGGACATGCACAGTACCCCAAACGCTATTGTATCTTAAACACAACTAGAGGATGCCCTTGTAAATTAGCCTTACTAACCCCTCAATACTCATACATACAACAGGTGAATTTCCAACCCTGTGAACCATATTAGCAACTATTTTATATGCAGTATAAACAAGAAATTTGCGGGAACTATTAACTACAAATAATAACTGAACAAAGAATTTATAAGAAAATATTAATCTAAAAAACTCCAATTTTATCTATCAAATTTCTGTTAAGATAATTTGTCTTGAAAACTAATAATCCCTTTGTTTAGATGGGCTAATGATAACACTTGAAGTAATAGTTATCAAATTCCACTTCAATGAATAATACCGTAATTGTATAACATGCAAGGTCAATAGTACAGAATTTGCCCTTTACATACTACTAATAGTGAATTTTAGTCAATTAATTTCAAAATTGAAAAACATGAGAAATTTTACAATATAATAAATTTCCCACAATAAGTACATTTAAACAAATGAATTTAGGAATATTTGGCACAAAATAACAGCATATTTCGCAAAACCCATTGTCAATTTGACTGATTTTGGCACCACACGAGACGACACAAGTCTCCTAGATAATCGTGTCACTGTTAGATTGACTCTATTAATTGCATCATTCATTATATCAAAGCACAGTAGTCGTAAATCTAACTACAATGCAAATATCAACACATCATAATCTGGCGGGAAACCATCAGTACATAATACACACGTATGTACCTCAAATCAGGTGCGCCAAGCGGTGTACAACCAGGTAACCATTACAGCTGGCTCCTGTTCCCGTCAGAACGACACAGTTTATCTGTAACAGGATTAATCATAGCATTAGAAACTTTCCATAACTATTAACAGTATCCATGCATGACGGAAGAGGATTCCACTGAAGACAACAACAACAACGACACCGCGTGGTTTTAGATGCACGTAGACATTGACGTTTTACAGACATATTTTGTTCATATTCGGCTAAATATCATGGTAGGCAGTTACACCAATATCTTATTAAAAATGTTGCATGGATATTTAGTTGACTACAGGCTATATAGCTGACGAATTAAATGATTTACAAACCTGCACAGTCGTCTGTCTCGACACGACAATACGTTCTACATATGTTGACTGCACAAGAGTTCTCCAGTCAAGGGAGGCAAATCATACCTTGCAAATACAGATCAATAGACAGTGACGGCCTGTCACACTAAGCCGATTCAAGTACACATAGCAGACTCAGGAGAGTTCCTATTTTTTCTGGCTAAGCTAAAAAATTGTTTACTCACTAGACAGGAGACATAAAAGTGCAATTGTCAGTGAAGAGGAGTTTAGAAATATAAAAATTACTTGTAAATCTTTCAAATTGAACATAAAGGCTGAGACAACACATATGACAGAACTATACTAAAAGTATCAAAATGTAGCCACAAATACTTTTTGCGATTTTTTTGCACCGAGTAGAAAAGAAATTATGATATCTGTTTCATGTTTTCCTGGGCGCCGCCATGTTGACTCTCTTCCCTCTGGAAAGTGACGTAGCATTCCTCAGATCTGTCTACTCATGGAGTTCAATGTGAGAAACCAGATTTTGGCACATTAGATAATATACAATGAACAGTCTCCCTCTCCCTTCTGTCTCCCCATACTGTAACAGCATTTTTCCCACCTCACTAACTCGTACGTTCCTGATTACATGTAGATGTGAGTGACCCCGCCGGCTTTATATTCTATGCTGTCCAGGAGGACGGAGTCTACAGCGGTTGTGAAAGTAATCTCGCCTACGGAATGCGGTCACTCGCCCAGGCGAAAATGCTGTCTTTGTCCATGAACTCGGTATGTTTAGTTTCGAGTTCTAATGAATATTTAAGCTACTGACTGGTCTCAATAGAATTATCCGATGATATGAATATCTATCAGTCGTGTTCACATGCTCAAGCCGTGAACATTGCCTGAGCCGTGACGTGAGCATTACTCGGCCTCTCATTGGATAAACCCGTCGGCCATGGCGGTCCCATTGATTCAGCTCATATGGTCACTTTCCAATGTTTGAAGATTTTTACTACATCGGTATGAAACGCAAAAATGGGGAAAAAATATTTTTTGCGCACTGTTTGGATTGTTCTTTCATTTTCAAGGTATGTTGTCCGAGCCTTTACTTTCACCGAAACATTCCCAATTAGGAAGAATGTACAGCATCGAAAATATATACGTGCATAAAAAAATAAACAATTACCTTGAATGAAGTGTGTATTTAACCTTTCACTATGTTCAACAAGCCGATGGCAGCCATTTTATTTTGATTGCAAAACATTTTTTTCCCCCAGTACTTAGTATCCTATTAGCAGACTTGCGAATAGGCAGTCGTTGTCTCCTGGTACAGCGGCTTCCCCCAACACTACAACCGGCTGTCACCATATAAATGAAACATTCTTGAGTGGGACATTAAATCCAACTCAGGCCTGAGGATTTCATGAAACGATCAGTTTCGGTAGCCTGGCGGTACCATTAAGGCAAAACAACAGAAACAGTTAGATTCCCATCATTCAGGATAATGAACTAAAATGAACTGGTCATAACTGTATAGTTTCTGGTGGGTCGCCATGGTACATGTACACTGGGCACGGAGCGGAAAGAGGGGTTTCAGTGAAATTTGCAATCCCCAGTCCTGCCAACTCTCTTCCCCCATGAGCAGATTGACTTGAAATAAGCAAGATTTTGTGGAATCAACTAAGCCTGATATAAAATTGTTGCGACTGCTATATTCGGAAGTTACAAGTACATGTACTGCTTTATGGTATGAGCTGGGTCCATAATCTACGTTTACAGAGGCAGTGTTGCAAGATTTTAGAATTAGGCGAGAAGTTCAAATGTCATTAATTTTAATTCATTGACAGATTCTGGACATGAAGGACCATGAGTTAAAGATGTTGGCCGACCATATGGGCCATTCGGTGAACATTCACACTAATTTCTACAGGCTACAAAGTTCTGTGGTGGAGAAGGCTAAAGTGGCCAGGGTGTTGATAGCAGTTGATAATGGCATGATCAACAAGTGGAGCGGCAAAAGACTAGAATCAATTGAGCTTCTAACTGGGAGGTCCGGTTCCATATATGTGGTTCGCCGACCACATATATGGGGTGTCGGGTCAAGCCACTTTAGCCGGCTAGTCAAGCCCGAAAAAAGTCACATATATGGGGTGTTTCGGCCACATATATGGAACCCAGGTTAAAAGATACGACCACGTATATGTGGTTCAGTGCACATATATGTGGTTCAGTTGTCTTATTCTATAACTTCGTTTTTCTTGTATTCCTTTCGATATTAAATTGTGTTTTAATAATATTTGTTGATCACAGACTGAGTTTTGGCACTTTATGAGTGCCTGTCGTCCTATTCGCGATATAAAGATTTCTTCTTAATATTCGGTAATATCTCACATTGTTTCAAGGCTTGTGCAGCAATACATCTTTAGTAAAAGTAAGCGACGGCGTACATTTGTTATCATTATATTATTTCGTTCAATTGAATAAAAAAGAAGCCCCCAATATGGGATCAAATTGTATAACTGTAATATTTCAAGCGCTTGGCGAAACTGCTTGAGGTAAAGAATTTATTGATATCCGCCAACTCATTCCATGCTTCTTCTCTATTCTGGTCGCCTCTCTTACCAGAAATATAATTTGGCGCCCACGTATTTGTCATCGAATTAGTATAAATACAGGTAGGAACAAACTATATGTGAAGATCATTGCCGATTTTAGTGCAAATATGGACGAATTTGAAATTCGCGTATCTGATCTGCAACGATTGACTCAGAAAGTAAGACAGATACAACTAAATACTGATCAGTGCCAAGGAGCCAATCAGTAGGACATTTTTCCGAACCTAATTCCATTCCGATATCCGAATAAACTACTTTACTGTTGTTGATACCTATATGGTACAAATTGCCAAGGAAAACGCTGAAAGTTGCTGGATTCAGATGTCCCTGCAGGAATAAGACTTCCCTCAGGAAATAGGGAAATTAATCGTGTCCAATACGGCACGAGCTATAATTTGCTGTCAAGTTTGTAGGAATTAAGTTAGAACACGTTGAGATATGAGCAAATCCAACATGAAAATCATTGGCGAATTTACGCAAATATTTCAGAAATTGACTTCTGATCTGCAACGATATACTCGGCTACTGAGATACATACAAGTAAATACTGACTGCTGTCACAGACCCAATAAATATGCCATACATGGGATATTTAATTGATGCTTGTGCAGGAGTAAATAAGAATTGTGTGACCAGTTTTCAAAAGGAAAAATCGCAATGAAATACACACAAATTAGCCAAAATCAGATACAGTTACAGGAATTCGCCGTGTACCAAATAAGCGTTAACTGGATAATCGAAATCCCCATATATGTGGTTTTCGCTCCTCGAGTTAACGCGGCTTGAATTCAAGTCGCGTTAGCTAAATTAGCGAAATCCCCATATATGTGGTTTTCGCTCTTCGAGTTAACGCGGCTTGAATTCAAGTCGCGTTAGCTAAATTAGCGAAATCCCCATATATGTGGTTTTCGCTCCTCGAGTTAACGCGGCTTGAATTCAAGTCGCGTTAGCTAAATTAGCGAAATCCCCATATATGTGGTTTTCGCTATCCAATTTAACGAGACTTGCTTTTAATATTGAACGTAGTGCGAAATGATTTCTAATTGTATTCTTGCCCAAATGACTTAGGAAGAGCAATAGTTATGCATCAGCTGGGCCCCAATATTAGCTGATATTAGCAATTACTGTAATTTTGAAAGTTATATTTCAGTTCCAATATCCGAAAAATCATCAAAATCATGCCGCGGTTGGAAGAAGTATTCTTTCTGTTACGCTTCGTGGCATTCAAAATGCTGCTAGTGCCATGACTTAAGATATGGCGAAGAATCATGTTCAATAATATATCACTGCGAAAATACAGAAAAGCCGAACTAAACGGAATAAGATAGTTTCAGTAAGACTCATTGAATTTATGTATTATCTCTCCTACAGGTCAAGTGATTGTAAGTGTAAAACCGACGCAAGGTCGGCCAAATTGATCAGCGAAATACCCATATACGTGGTTTTCCATCGTTAAGATAATTTTCCATATATGTGGTTTTCGCCCTTCAACTTAGCGCCTCGCGCCTTATTAACGAATGTAATGCGATTTTATTTTTTCCTGTGTCAAGGTTTTACGGAATAAGTTGAGGAAATTTCATGTGGACGATATCAGCGATTTTATGTTAAATGTTGACGACTTGACAGTTGGGCACCTCTGATCTGCGGCGATTTGCTTAGAAACTAAGACAGATATAATTAAATACTGACCAGTACCTCAGAACTAATAAATAGGCCATATGTCTTGTACCTAGTTGATTTTGGCGCATGGAAAATAAGTATAGTGCGGCCGGTTTCTATAAGGGAAAATTGCAATGAAATAGACAGGAATTTGCCTAAATCAGATACAGCTACAACAATACGCCATATAGTTTGCAACCTAAAAAAGCGTTAGCTAAATCAGCGAAATCCCCTTATATGTGGTTTTCGCTGCTCAAGTTAACGCGGCTTGAATTCAAGTCGCACTAGCTAAATCAGCGAAATCCACATATATGTGGTTTTCGCTCTTTGAGTTAACGCGGCTTGAACTCAAGTCGCGTTAGCTAAATCAGCGAAATCCACATATATGTGGTTTTCGCTCATTGAGTTAACGCGGCTTGAACTCAAGTCGCGTTAGCTAAATCAGCGAAATCCACATATATGTGGTTTTGGCTATTCAAGCTTCTTCGACTTGCCTTCAATATTACGCGTACTGGGAGATGATTTCTAATTATATTCTCAACAAAATGACTTGGGCAGTGCATTGGTTATGCACCGACTGGGCACAACATTATCTTGTATTAGCCAAAAACAAACTGACATGCAAACGAGCAAAGCTGCCTGCTCTTTCTAAAAGTAAAATCACTACGATATAGCGAATAACCTAACTGTGCAAGACTTCTGCAAGCTGTATTTCAGTGGCAATATCCGAAATGCTCCATTTGGCCCCAAATGATGCTAATTCGCGCCAAAATGCGGTTGGGAAGGGCATTGGCTATTCGCCAGTTGGACTCTCAAATTAGCTGTTCTTGCACAATAACAAACTGGCATGCACTAGAGAACAACAGTCTGTGCCTTTCAAAACTAAATTTAGTGCTTTAATGCTGAGAATAAACGAATTACGAAAGAATTCTGCAGGAAACATTTCAGTCATAATAACTGAATTATTAATTGAAATCACGCCGTCTATCTGATAAAGAAATATACATGGATGTTTAGCTAATGCACTGGTCAACACTTTGGTGTCAAATTTGTGATGATCAGGTAAAAACAAAACAAGATATGAACGGAATTGATTGATATATTCTCTTGCCACGAATACGAATAATTCGCGCAAAAATGCAGTTGGGAAGGGCATTGGATATACGTCAAATGATCCCCGAAATTACCTGATATTAGCCAATAACAAACTTCAACGCAATAGACCAAAGGTTTCGGTACATTTTAATACTAAGATTACTGCAATACCGAGAATAGCAATATAACTACGAAAGAATTCTGCAGGTTAAATTTCAAACATAATAACCGAAATATTGATCGAAATCACGCGGCGGTTGCAAAGTTTGTAAGCCCTGGTACGCTTCGATTCGGCTATCTGATAATGAAATACACATGAATGTTTAGCTAATGCTCTGGTGAACCGTTTGTTGTCAAATTTGTCGCGATCAAATTAAAATAAAACAAGATATGAACGGAAGTGGCATAGGTATGACCTTTTGCCACAAATACGGAGAATTCGCGCCAAAATGCGGTTTAGGCGGCATTAGGGCATTAGTTATGCGTCAAGTGTACCCCCGGATTAGCTGATATTTGCCCATAACAAACTGGCATACTGTAGAGCACCATATTCTGTGCCTTTCAAAACTAAATTTACTGCCATCAGGCTAATAATAACATAACCACGAACAAATTCTGCAGGCTAAAGTTCTATCATAATAACCGAAATATTCATTGACATCACGCCCCGGCTGCAAGATTTGTTAGCCCTGGTACGCTTCAGTTGGTCTATGTGATAGTGAAATACACACTGATGTTTAGCTAATGCACTGGTCAACACTTTGGTGTCAAATTTGTGGTGATCAGATAAAAAAAACAAGATATGAACGGAATTGATTGGTGTATTCTCTTGCCACAAATACGAATAATTCGAGCAAAAATGCAGTTGGGAAGGGCATTGGCTATACGTCAAATGATCCCCGAAATTACCTGATATTAGCCAATAACAAACTTCAATGCAATAGACCAAAGGTTTCGGTGCATTTTAATACTAAGGTTACTGCAATAACGAGAATAGCAATATAACTACGAAAGAATTCTGCAGGTTAAATTTCAAACATAATAACCGAAATATTGATCGAAATCACGCGGCGGTTGCAACGTTTGTAAGCCCTGGTACGCTTCGATTCGGCTATCTGATAACGAAATACACGTGAATGTTTAGCTAATGCTCTGGTGAACCGTTTGTTGTCAAATTCGTCGTGATCAAATAAAAATAAAGCAAGATATGAACGGAAGTGGCATAGGTATGACCTTTTGCCACAAATACGGAGAATTCGCGCCAAAAGGCGGTTTGGGCGGCATTAGGGCATTAGTTATGCGTCAAGTGTACCCCCATATTAGCTGATATTTGCCCATAGCAAACTGGCATACTGTAGAGCACCATATTCTGTGACTTTCAAACCTAAATTTACTGCCATCAGTCTAATAATAACATAATCACGAACAAATTCTGCAGGCTAAAGTTCTATCATAATAACCGAAATATTAATTGAAATCACACCGCGACTGCAAGGTTTGTTAGCCCTGGTACGCTTCAGTTGGTCTATCTGATAATGAAATACACACGGATGTTTAGCTAATGCACTGGTCAATACTTTGGTGTCAAATTCGTGGTGATTAGATAAAACCAAAAGAAGATATGAAAGGAACTGGTAGGTATGTTCTCTTGTCACAAATACGGAGAATACGCGGAAAAATGCGGATGGGAAGGGCATTAGTTATGCGTCAAGCTTACCCCCAAATTATCCGATATTTGCCAATAACAAACTGGCATGCAGTAGAGAACAATATTCAGTGCCTTTTAAAACTAGATTTTTCTTTTCCTTTATTCTGCATCCAATTTCTCCACCATTAAGGTGAATATCACCTCCAACTGAATATCATTTTCATCCGCATGACTGTGCCATTCTGAAAATATAACGTTTAGTCTGATATATGGAAAACTAATTGAACTATAATCGAATCAAGGAAGGCCAAAATTGGCTCTCGAAAGCCAGAATTTATCGCAATGCTTGGCATAGCAGACGGAATTATCGCCCTTGTCACCAGCTATATGGGATATAATGTCCCAAAATTCTATTTGGCGCTTAGCCTCGCTCTTGGAGAATAAATTACAACACATATAAGGGGAGTGGGAAGAGGTGCCGACATACTGACTGCGTCACATGACTTCACAGAATAGTCCTCTGGTTAACCTATTCTAAAGCACATACCAAGAATCTAACGATTCGTGATATGTGTTGTATCACAGGTACGCTTTTATTGTACCTGTTCATGTGGCAACTTGGATGATATGACCACACGGCCCCTAGCACCGGCATAAGCGGTATTAGATACAAATCTAGAGAGCTATGATGGAAATGCTCTGACAACTCATATACTGGTAATTGGTGAGCTGTTTCGCTGTGACAACTCGTACATTGGAGATTGGTGAGTTGTATCGCCGTCAGATGTAAATGACGGCATTTAACACAAAAGACTAGTCTGTAACGCCCGATGTCGACCCAGCATCAAATTTGTTGCCATGAAGTACAAACTGGAAGAGATATGGACCGATTCTAGAGATGAAAGGCGCTATAGCTAAGAAAAAAGCTTACGAAATTTGCTTTTCTTTCTCTTTATTCTGCATCCAATTTCTCTACCATTAAAGTGAATATCACCTCCAACTGAATATTATTTTCATCCGCATGACTGTGCGATTCTGAAAATATACAGTTCAGTCTGATTTATGGAAAACTAATTGAATTATAATCGAATCAAGGAAGGCCAAAATTGGCTCCCGAAAGGCCGAATTTATCGCAATTCTTGGCATAGCAGACGGAATTATCGCCCTTGTCCCCAGTTATAGGGGATATAATGCCCCAACATTCTGTTTGGCACTTAGCCAGGTTCTTGGAGAATAAATACACACCAAATTTGTTGCCATTGAGTACAAAATGGGACAGATACGGACCGCTTCTATAGATAAAAGGCGCTATAGCTAAGAAAAAACGCTTAGGAAATTTGCTTTCCTTTCCCTTTATTCTGCATCCAATTTCTCCACCATTAAGGTGATCACCTCCAACTGAACATTATTTTCATCCGCATGACTGTGCGATTCTGAAAATATAAAGTTCAGTCTGATATATGGAAAACTTATTGAATTATAATCGAATCAAGGAAGGCCAAAATTGGCTCTCGAAAGCCAGAATTTATCGCAATGATTGGCATAGCAAACGGAATTATCGCCCTTGTCACCAGCTATGTGGGATATAATGTCCGAGGATTCTATTTGGCACTTAGCCTCGCTCTTGGAGAATAAATACATACCAAATTTGTTGCCATGAAGTACAAACTCGGAGAGATACAGACCGATTCTAGAGATGAAAGGCGCTATAGCTAAGAAAAAAAGCTTACGAAATTTGCTTTTCTTTCCCTTTATTCTGCATCCAATTTCTCTACCATTAAAGTGAATATCACCTCCAACTGAATATTATTTTCATCCGCATGACTGTGCGATTCTGAAAATATAAAGTTCAGTGTGATTTATGGAAAACTAATTGAATTATAATCGAATCAAGGAAGGCCAAAATTGGCTCTCGATAGCCAGAATTTGTCGCAATTCTTGGCATAGCAGACGGAATTATCGCCCTTGTCACCAGCTATAGGGGATATAATGCCCCAACATTCGGTTTGGCACTTAGCCAGGTTCTTGGAGAATAAATACATACCAAATTTGTTGCCATTGAGTACAAAATGGGACAGATACGGATCGATTCTATAGATGAAAGTCGCTATAACTAACAAAAAAACTCTTACGAAATTTGCTGTTCTTTTCCTCTCTTCTGCATCTAATTTCTCCACCATTAAGGTGAATATCACCTCCAACGGAATATTTTTTTTCATCCGCAGGACTGTGCGATATATTATATATTAAATATTAAGTTCAGTCTGATATATGGAAAACTAATTGAATTATAAACCTGTATGAATGAACAAGAAAATAAAGTCAATCTTTCAAACATCAGAAGTCAGTGTTCGGTTTCAATCTAACGGTTACATAATATCAATATATGAACTGGAAGAGCCGTTATAAGAACGTCCGAATATATACTTCGACATCTGAACACATATAGTGCAATATTCCTTCACCGAACTGTATTACAAGTTAATTCTGAACAGTTAACACGAAATGATTAATGTATTTACAATAGGCTGGCATAACTCAGTTACCATATTATCCCGTATCAACCAAATGGTGTATTATTCGCGATGCATTAGGTCTCACACCTATCATACATTAATACACTATACTTCGTTAACTCAATAGTTATGTACTAATGGGGGCACATTTATGTAGAAACAGATGGAACAGTATTAATCTCATCATTTGCTCCGTCAATCAAATCAGCACCAACAAATATGTAACATAAATGGCCTTAGCACCATATTTACCCCCAAATCCGAGCTCTCTTAAGTTCATCGAGTACACAACAGTCCTGGGGCCGATCATTCGACAGATCAGATCCTGAATTAGAGTATTATCGAGGAATTAACTACCAAGTATTCAATTGATTAACACATTATGTAACATTCAGTTGCATAGTAATCAATTGGCAAGCACCATTCAATAAAAATATAGAAAAATATAATAGGAACCAAATTTATCTTCAATTTATCACCAAATTGCCACCAGACTAAATTTGGCCAATAGACTAAATTTGATTTAGCCAGAAAATTACAAATGATAAAATTGCATTGAAAATAATGGTGATCTATTCATACTAATTATTTTCACACTTCACCGCCAATAATTTGATCATACTTCAACATGACAATCTCCATGTGTGAACCGTTTTATCACTGTTGTCACACTGGTTAATTAAACATTTATTACATTCATAAAAATGGTCCCAAACTCGCTCAAGTAATTTTGGTAATTATTCAAAGGCGAGAATATAATTAATAATCAACATTTTTCACGCTCTCAAACTGACGGAAGCACATCTGTAGTTTCCCCGGCGGCATATATGAACGACATTTTATCATCGACCAACACCACATGGGTCAAGTCTATTTACAAAGTCTACGTCAACCTACCTTGAGAAGAGTCCCAAACTCCGGCACATAACTGGTTTTGTCTACGTCAATTTAGTTACGTTGAAATGTTGCAATGCCAACGATTATTTCATGGAGTAAAATGATTAAATTTGGACTGCAAATCACCGACACGACCCAGGCAACTTTTCTTACTGCACAAGATGGCCGTCCTAACGCGGGGTCTACCACACTCTCTCACGGGGTCCGAACGACAGATCTGCTACCAGAGGTAAATCTGACACCTCAACAACACGGCAAAAATCATACATTTATTTATAAACCGACATCTAAACATTATGGTTACATAATAATAAAGAATACAGTTTCGAAACACCCTGTCGCCTAGCTCTGTCTTCTCAGCTGAGGGATTCCCTGACCATGACGACACCTGGAATTCCCTGTCGCATACTCCTCGCAGTGTGACACACTCGCCTGTCACATTCTGAAAATTTTAACTTTATTTCATTAAGAGATTTCTACTGGCTGCTGAGATATTGTACTTCCCCTTTTAATGGATGTGGCAATGATACTAACCGGTTGGTTCACTGTACAGTACCAGTATTCTCACATTATATAAATGTAAAGCTCTGTATTTACATTCATTGACATAATTGCCAATTTCCTTCTTCTAGTGTCAAGAATACAAGGCCAAACTTTTCGGGGTAGTAGTTCACAGGGATAACACTTGTAAAAGTGGCAACTGTGATACCCTGTGGAACTATATTGTTGTGCGCAGTGTTATGTAATAAGGTTGTGATGAGTCTGTGGTGCACTGGGAGAGTCCGCCGGTCAGACACCTAGGAGTCGGACGTGTATTGCATGTGTGTGAGATATCATATGTACCTTGTGGACTGGAAGCTAGAATACAACAGGCTTTATTATACAACAAGCAGACTTCATCTCCATTCTATTCCTTCTCCATTCTGTATGAACCTGTTATCGGCTGTCACATTTGGCGCTACGAGCAGCAGAACTGGAGAAATTGGATGTGGTTTTGTCAACGTGCCACAGCACCGGCGGGAGTTACAGGCGAAGCGAGCCGCCACGTGTTCAGTTTCCAGCCGACTCAAGTGTACGATTTTTCTTCAAGGAAAATCGGAGTTGTACAGAACTTTGAATTCTCTTATAGGGAATTTGTGAGCAAGTTCATGACGAATTTCGAACAGTGTCAACGATTTCTCTTCTAGGGAAATCTAGATCCTGTGTGATTTCATTCTGACTTCGGTGATTTTATTTGAGTACGGACACCCTCAATTCGTGTCCGAGCGACGCCTCCTGAGAGACATTAAGTGGATCTCTAGAATTTTTTCCCATCAGAGAAGCCCGGCAAAGTCTGGAGGAATTCCCGCTTCAGGAACTCTCGACCAAGAGGTAATTTTTTTTTCATGCACATTTTGTATGCACAAAGCAGAATTCCGCTCAACTGTTTTAAATTACACAGAACTGATCATTATTATACGAATTGGGATTTATTCCGGTATATCAAAAAGCAAAGTTCTGGAGAAATTTATATCGACAATTTGACTTATCACAACGGGAACAGTTTATTCAATTTAGACGGCAATGCCCGTCAGCAGTTTTCACGGCTCTTGTCGTCCAATTTCTCTGTGTACGTGACTAGCCAGACACGCCTCGAAGTTCCCGCCAACCTACTTCCCAGTTGTTTACACACTCAGCTAAAAGTAGTTCCAAGGTTGGCCACGTGCGGTGTTCCAAGGGCCCCGCAGACTAATTATTTAACCCATCGACTGATTCAGGGAGAAGTGATCATTTCAACCGAGATTTGTGTTTATTCTTTTGTGTGGATTCCCGGAATTTCACTCCTTGCAACAACTGAATTTATTCCATGATTATTCTGCGGTTGACAATGAAATTACTGGAACATTTAACCTACTATCAACTGCTGATTTTAAATCTTGTGTGAAACTTCGCACGAAATTACTCTGATCCAGTATTTGTGTTGACACTCGCCTAACAGTTGATTTTTTGATTTTTTTGTGTATTTCATTCCGACTAACAACATTGGATTCCACAGTGGACGGTGTGCTTCTATGATTGCAGTCCTCGACATTTGGAGGGCAATATTGACATTATAAACTAATATCCGGTGAACATTGGATTCCAGCCCGTGACATTTTATTGGCGTTTAATATTACGATTATTGTGGGCTGTGCTGTAACTGTCGGAGAACCATACTGGGTGAAATAACGTGTTACATTTTTCATCCACTACGCTCCTAGAACTGACCTAGCTAGGACCTCGCGCCATCATCGGACATTCAGCAATTTCTAAGGATGCAGAACAGTACACTCTAGTCATCGGAAGTGATGGACTTAGGACAGTATTGATATTCACTTAATTATCATCGATAGGACAATTTAGTTCTAATCCAGGACATTTCCTTATATTGTCTTTAATTGCTATTCACTATATATTTTGTAATTTCCATTGATTATTGACGGATTCGATTGCATATCAGCTATTCCTACTCATCTAATAATTCATTGTATAAATAGCTAATCCATTGACTTCGATTGCGTTCATTAATGGCCGAGTATTGATTATTGCTATTATTGAAATTAATAATTCTGGTCGTATCCATTGACTTCTCATCGATTAATTGTTTGATTATTGACTTGAAATCACTCGTACATTACATTATTGATTAGTAATTTACTCATTCATTGATTATTGAATTTCAATTATTATCATAGTATCGACTGATTGGTTACTGTCTTCAACTTGAGTATTGATCTGGCAAAATTATTATTAGGTGATCATTGTAGTATACACTGTATATTAACTCATGTTCAGTACTGGTCGTTGGATGGAATATATCCACTGATTCCTAATATAGTTATGCTAAGTATAAACTTAGAGCACTGCTTTTAACATTCTAACTTAGAGCCGTATCATTCATGCAGTGAATCCATTGATTGCCATTGACTTGTTTCGATATCCACCTGCTGCTGTGAAAGTATTATTGTGATTCTTCTGCAGCGATTCACATTTGATTTGTGTACTGTATATATGCCACAGTCTCTCTTTTTTTTTCTCATTGTTTTTCCCCCCACCCATTGCACACACTACTGTATTTTTCCATTGTACTTTTCCCTGTCGTAGTGTTTCGTTTTTTTGACATTCACTCTGCCGTTTTTTCCCCCCATTCCCAGTCCCGTTCCCAGTCCTGATTTTCCCGTTCCCAGTCTTGATTTTCCCGTTCCCAGTCTTAATTTTCCCAAACCCAGTCTTGATTTTCCCGTTCCCAGTCTTAATTTTCCCATTCCCAGTCCTGATTTTTCGTCATTCTCCCATTTCCAGTCCTGATTTTTCGTCATTCTCCCATTTCCAGTCCTGATTTTTCCCCATTCTCCCATTCCCAGTCCGATTTCCCCATTCCCAGTCCCGATTTCTCCGTGCCCAGTCGGTATATACCTGTTCCCTGTCTCGTTCATATCTTCCATTCCAGGGCCTTGCAGTTCCTGCCCTCTATTCTTCTCACTTCTTTTCACCATCCCAACCGTGAGCAATGTCGGTCAGCAAAGAAAATTTCGACGCCCTTAAGGCACAGTTTTCTAACTTGTCCACTCGGTACGAAAGGGATAAAGATTCGGCAGTTAGGGAAGCGGTTGCTCAGGCGCAAGGTGTGTGCGATCACCTTAAAGCAGAATTAGACGAACTCCGACACCGAACTGTTCAGTCTCTTCCGCGCGATAATGGTGTTCCGTCACGTAGCCCGGCCTCTGCCATCCACAGTGACCCCATGTGTATTTACAACAAAGTAAAAACCTACTCGGGGACATTTTCTGGCGAGACAGCGACGGACCAGAATGACGAGCTCTCTACTTTTCTCAATAAAGTAGAACAAGCTCTTGACAATCCCCTTTATTCAGCTAACAAGGGCAAAGTTTTGTCTTTACTTCTAGAAGGGTAACATTCGCACACGGCAACATTCGATCAGTTGATCGAAATGGCTCGTACAAAAGATGCCATCGACAGTTTGGTGCCTGACCTCAAAGCAGATGCAGTTTCGACAGTTTCAACGGTGAAAGGTCAAGCTGATCTGCCTGATCCTGGTCACGACCACTCTCCACCTCGCTACAGGGAACATACCCCAAGGTCCCCACAACGGGTACCCCGATCACACTACCATCCAAGGGGTCACGACCGCCGTGATGATTATTCCCGCCCCGACTCCCCGATGAACAGCCATCGAAGACACTCGCCGGAATACAGACGCGATCACCATCCATCTTCGGAGCGCCGGTCTTACCATTCCGTACGCAGATCCCCAGACCACAGGAGTTGGAGATCCCCAGACCACAGGAGTTGGAGATCCCAAGATCACAGGAGTCCGAAATCCTCCACAGGGCTGCGACACCATAGTCCAGCGCGGTACAACCCGCAGCGAGATGAGGATTCTGCCTCCAGACGATCTAGCCCCGAATACAGGTGGCGCAGTCCGTCGTATGGTTGGCAACCCCCTCAATACCGACATTCTGAGAACCGATGGAAGAGCCCAGATTACAGGGACTCTCATCGCAATTCCAGATCCTCCTACCATGACTATAGTGATCGACAAGACTGTTTTCGACATCAGCAACCTCGCCCGAATCGGTCACCTAGTCCACTGACCTACTGTTCGGGGGATCCACCCCGCGATCTCCCGCCTACGCCAGATTCACCAAAGTCTGTTCGCTTTGGTGGGTGTTACATCTGCCATCAGCAGGGTCATTACGCGCGGAATTGTCCCAAAAATCGTCGCTCGTACGCAGTGCGTCGTTGGCCGGCAGACAAAGAAGAGGAATTCGCTCAACCGCGCCGTCACCGGGGTAAACCCATTGTAATTTCGGCAACCCTGTGTGGCCAGCGCGTCAATTGTCTTTTAGATGGAGGTTCCGATATATCAATTATCGATGAGAATTTCTACCACCGCCTTCCAGATTCCCAGAAATGGGATGTGAAACCAGTAACTACCACTTTTGTTACTGCCAACAGCAACAGATTTTCTGCATGTGATGCAACGTTGGTTAACTTCAGACTGGGTCCAGCACAAGGTATCCAACCTGTTTATGTTGTGCGGAACTTGGCTGATAACTGCATACTTGGAGTAGATTTCCTGGAAGAACACAAGATTCGGATAGATTATGGACTACGCCAAGTGGAAGTATTGGACAGGGACACCACACCAACGGTTATTCCGATTGCTACTGATCCACGTGCGCCAGCCGTGTGCCGCGTCTCTATCCGTCAGGACGTAGAATTGGCCCCTGGCGAACAGTTGATCACACCTGTAAAAGTAGATGGTTCAGCCCGTCACCGCTGTTATGATGTCACCATGGATTCCATTTGCGGGTTAAGTGAGAAAACCAATATTCTAATTGGTCACAGCTTAACGCGTGTACAAAACGACTCTGCTATGGTGCTCATGATGAACTCTGGGAACATTCCCATCACGCTGGAAAAAGGTACACAGGTAGCTTGGGCCGAAAAAGCAGAGAACGTCACACCATGGCATCAGAACAGCTCACTGGTGGCAAGTCCTACTTCATCTGTGGAAAACAGCCATTTTGTACAACGGGTTGGCACACCTCCGACCCAAGGCCCAGGTTCTCTACCTGATGTGTCTTCGGCTGCAGTCAATGACAGCGATCGTAACAGACTCACGAACTTACTGACAAAGTATGCTGATCTGTTCTTGTCCACCCCAGATGGTTTGAGCTGCACCGACTTAACCTATCACTCAATCAACACGGGCGACAATGCCGATACACCCGCCGGGTCCCATGGGCCACTCAATCAACACGGGCGGTGCAATGCCGATAAAGGAACACACCCGCCGGGTCCCATGGGCCTTGACAGAGACTATACGGAACAAGATACAGACCATGGAGAACCAAGGCGTAATCGAACCCAGCGACAGTCCCTGGCGATTTCCAATCGTTTTGGTCAAGAAACGTGGTGGACAGATACGTTTCTGCATAGATTTTCGTAAATTGAATGGCCTGACGAAGCGCGACTGCTATCCCCTCCCGAGAGTTGATGAAACTCTGGATTCCCTCTCTGGGGCGTGTTTTTTCTCGACCTTGAACCTTCCAAACCAAAGACTGCATTTGCGGCCCCAGATGGTGGGGTATACCACTTCCGCAAGATGCCGTTCGGTCTTGTGAATGCTCCAGCTACCTTCATGCGGCTTATGGAGATGGTGCTTCGAGGTCTTCAGTGGGACATCTGTCTCCTATATTTGGATGACATTGCCATTTTTTCGAAGACCTTCGACGAGCATATGAATCATCTGGAGCTCGTTTTTCGCCGCTTGAGAGAGGCTAAATTGCCACTGCAGCCTACCAAATGCCACTTGGTCCGTAAGAAAGTACGGTACCTTGGTCATCAGATTGCCAAGGAGGGCATAACCCCAGATCCGGAGAAGACCGCCGCTGTGTCCACTTACCCCCAGCCCCAAAATGCCCAGGAAGTCCGCAGTTTCTTGGGGTTGGCGGGCTACTATAGGAGATTTATTGAGCATTTCGCCGACATAGCCAAAGCGTTAACGATCCTGACAGAAAAGAAAACACCGTTTCTGTGGTCACCAGAGTGTGACACTGCTTTCCACACATTGAAAGATGCTTTGACAACTGAACCGATTCTAGCATTTCCCGATTTTTCACTGCCATTCCAACTACACACGGACGCGAGTCTAAATGCCGTTAGCAGTGTACTTTCCCAGGTTCAACATGGGAAGGAACGTGTGATTGCTTATGCATCGAGGGCATTAAATCCAGCTGAAAGAAATTATGCAACAATCCAGCGAGAATGCTTAGCGATCGTATGGGCGTGTCGCGTCTTCCGCCCTTACTTGTATGGCCGAACTTTCGTTTTGCTGACGGATCATAACCCCCTGGTCTACTTACGAAACCATAAGGATGTTAATTCCAGGCTTACGCGATGGAGTATCGAACTCGAGGAATTCGATTACAAGATCACATACAGGAAAGGTAAAGCCAACAGCAACGCGGACGCTTTATCCCGCATACCATACCCAGTATCGCCCGACGAGAACGCCATTAAATCGGTGTATTCACTGACCACTGATCCAGTTTTCTGGACTGTTTTAAGTACCCCTGCCATCGAAGTTGCGCAACAGGAGGACCCAGTTATTCGAACCTTGATCAACTGGGTACTGGGTGGTAAGAAGATACCCGCTACATCGATCAGACATTCCTCACCCGTGCTGAAGCCGTTTTGGAGATGCCTGGCGCTTCTACGGGTAAGAGATGGCATTCTCTACAAGAAAGACACCGATTTTGCTCAACACAGCCGGGAATGGCTTGTAGTCGTCCCGCAGAGTCTCATCCATGAGGTCCTTAAGACAGCTCATGACAATCCTACAGCCGGACATCTGGGACAGGATAAGACCATCAATACCATTAGACACAGATTCTTTTGGCCAGGCTGGCAGGCTCAGGTCAAAAGGTACTGCAGCGAATGTCATGCATGTGCAGTACGGAAGTCTCCAACTCCGAAACCAAAGGCTCCATTAAACCCAATTTTGGCCACTCGCCCATTTCAGTTTGTGGCGATTGATTTTCAAGGACCGCTACTGTCATCAAGCCGCGGTAAGAAGCATATACTTGTATTGCAGTGTAAATTCACTAAATATGTCGAGGCCTACGCACTGGCTAACCAAGAAGCAACAACAGTAGCTGACGTATTGGTCGAACGATTTATCCCGCATTTCGGGATACCCGAAATCATTCACTCCGATCAAGGAGCCAACTTCACTTCTAATCTGATTAGAACACTTTGTTCCCTGCTTCAGATTAAAAAGACGAAAACAGCCGCATATACACCCAGTTGTAACGGACAGGTTGAGAGAGTCAACAAGACCATAGGAGAATCACTCGCAGTGACCACTAAGCAGTGTGCCAGTGGCAATATGCGTCAGTGGGACCGATACTTACCTCTAGTGTGCATGGCGTATAACAACGCGCAAAATGCTTCCACCAAATTTCCTCCGGCATTTCTGGTTTATGGGAGGCTCCCACGCACTCCTTTGGATTTGATGTTTGGGACCGCACCGACGGCTCCTGAAGGGCAGTCAGTGGATGCATATGCTGTAGAGCTTCACAAGCGAATCCTGACGACATTTGAGGAAGTGCGACGTAACCAGGCAGCAGCCGCAGCCAGACAGAAGCAGTCCCACGATAAAAACATCAGAGGTACTTCGTTTTCTCTGGGGGATATGGCATACCTGAGACGCCATGTCTTTGCCGATGGCGAATCCAAGAAATTCGCTGACCGATGGCTAGGGCCCTATACAATAACCAAAGTGATGGGTCCTGTGACTTACGAAATACCTTCGTTCCCCGAGTCGGATTCTGATGAGGAATTATTAGCATTCGACGGATATCGTCCACCATCTTCGTCGAGGCCTGCCGTGTCTGTTCCCTCGACTGCCGTTTCTGTCGGACCTAAAGAGGTCCCTCACGTAACTCCGCCTCCCCTACCTGCGCTGCCGACTCGACGTTCTTCACGCATTCCCAAACCCATTGTCCGCTTCGACCCATCTCCTTGACCAATGTAGACAAATCATGTTTGGGGGTGATGAGTTTTTTTTTTCTTCCCAAGGGGGAGGGAAGTATAGTTTTGCCATATTTCTATGAATTTATTTTGGTTGTTTGTACTACGGCTATATTCTTGAAACCACATCTGTCGGACATGAACGTTTGTGTGGGTGTGGAATTTTTAGTGTGTGTTGGTTGATGATATAAATACCTGTAATTTGATTTGTGATGGTTTTAATTGTCCATAAGGTTGACCGTATGTATTTTGATTCCTATTACCGAGTTGTAAGGTATTTGCTAAGAAATGTACTGCTTTGATATTTGAACATGGAATGTCGGGAGACATTCTTTAGAAAGAGGGGACGAATGTGATACCCTGTGGCACTATATTGTTGTGCGCAGTGTTATGTAACAAGGTTGTGATGAGTCTGTGGTGCACTGGGAGAGTCCGCCGGTCAGACGCCTAGGAGTCGGACGTGTATTGCATGTGTGTGAGATATATGTACCTTGTGGACTGGAAGCTAGAATACAACAGGCTTTATTATACAACAAGCAGACTTCATCTCCATTCTATTCCTTCTCCATTCTGTATGAACCTGTTATCGGCTGTCACAGCAACTATTATGCTTTTGTGAAGTTTGGAGTGCAGTGGTACAAGATGGATGATCTGAAAGTGAGCATTAATAATGAATATTTTAAAATAGAAAAACATAAAACTGAGCATTTTGGGAGAAAAAGGTATCCACTTTTATTTGATATTTGAGCATAGCTATTACCACTATCACATGGATTTGTCAAGTTTTGAAAGTTAACAGTTCTCTAGTCTCTGATCCATAATGCATCAAGCAAATTACTTTGGGAAAATTTTCACATGTAGATTTCATGATGAAATGAATGTCTTAACATCAAAATCTGTTAAATAAAGTGGGCAGGTTGTTTCCTAAAATGATGATAATAATCAATAAATAATAAAATAAGTTTGAAACACATTAATACTTATGGTTACATTACTTTGTTTGTTTATTCTACTCAGGTGTATTATCTCATTTATTGCAGGTTACCCTTGTCACAATGGATGATGTACTGAACTGTGAGAACGACCAACCATATATCCTGTTCTACAGCACTGTCTAGGCAACTGCTACATGTCATTAAGCTACCAGCAGGATTTCCTTTGATATGATAGGACTGTTTTGTACATATCGCTGTATTTCTGACAACCACATCCCTTTATATTCACACCATCCATTTTAGTACATTTGATTACCATGATACGGATCCAGAACAGTATGGTACATACAGTGCATATATTTCATGCCGTTCGATTGAATGAACAAGTATCGACTTAAGACTTCAGTGTGGTTCAGGTCCGAGAAGGTCTGCTAATGTAGCAACAAAGTTGTGGGTTTATTAGCAGGTGCAGGATCTATAGAATCAGATTTTCTCCTGCAGGCTCATGGTCACTTCAATTTAGACAGCCTGCTTAATTAAGCTCAATTGGTGGCGAAAAATGATATTTATGTATCGGCCATGGCTTATTGTGTTTTATTGTGTTTTGTCTGGTGAAAATTCTTCAAATGTTTTTCAAATCTGTTAGAAACCTACATGACAAACCTGGTGTTCCACAAAAATTCAGGACCAGTCTCTGGACCTCGCTCAACCCTGAAATTGGGAGACAGCATTGGGTGGACAGGTATCACTGCACATGTGGATTTTGGGGTGTTACACACTGTATTAGGAGAAATGCTTGTGTCTACCACCATTGCTACTCCTTCATCAGTCCTACACATAGTGTGTTGAGGGAGGGGGTATGCTGTGTGTAGCATTGTACATTTGGGTGTTTCACACAACAGGGAATGCTACAAAGGCAACTGGGGTTATCTGTTTTTGAATCAATGCCGGTCTCTATAAAAAGATAGAAATGAGGGTACAGTGAATAGAAATGGTTTTGGGAACAGTATACAATGTGATGATACTGTGTGTAGAAATTAAGGTACTGTATAGAAATGAGGGTACTGTGTGTATAAATGAGGGTACTGTATAGAAATGAGGGTACTGTGTGTAGAAATGAGGGTACTGTATAGAAATGTTGGTATTGGTTGTAGAAATGAGGGTAGTGTGTAGAAATGTTTTTATTGTGTAGAAATCTATAGAAATGAGGGTATTGTGTGTAGAAATGGGGGTACTGTATAGAAATGAGGGTACTGTATAGAAATGAGGGTATACAGGTACTGTATAGAAATGAGGGTACTGTATGTTGAAATGAGGGTACTGTATGTTGAAATGAGGGTAGTGTAGAAATGAGGATAATGACTATGTGGAAATGAGGATACGGACTATGTAGAAATGATGTTACTGTGTAGAAATGAGGTTACTGACTATGTAAAATTGAGGGTACTGTGTGTAGAAATGTGGATACTGTGTGTAGAGGTGGCCGAGTTGTCTAAGGCGCTTCGCTCGTGACCGCTAGCCTCACACCGCTGAACCAGCACGGATTTGAGCCCAGCTGGTCCATGTGTGAACGTTTGTTAGTTACTTGCCGAAGGGCGGTGGTTCTCTCCGAGTACTCCGGCTTCCTCCAACCAAACTGACTGTCACCATATGAGTGAAACAAACTTGAGTGTGACACTTAAGCCAAATTCCCTCCCTCCCTCCCTCCCTGTGTGTAGAAATGAGGGTACTGTGTAGAATGAGGGTACTGTATAGAGATTAACGTAGTGTGTTGAAATGAGGATACTGTAGAAATGAGGGTACTGTGTTGAAATGAGGGTACTGTATAGAACTGAGGGTACTGTGTGTTGAAATGAGGGTACTGTATAGAAATGAGGATAATGTGTGTTAAAATGAGGGTATTGTGTAGAAATGAGGATATTGACTGTATGTAGAAATGAGGGTACTGTGTAGAAATGAGGGTGGTGTGCAGAAATGAGGGTAGGCCTACTGTGTGTAGAAATGAGGGTGCTGTTTAGAAATGTTGGTAGTGTGTAGAAACGAGGGTTACAGGCCATTCATGAAAAAAGGTTGTTTCAGGTAACCGTACCTGATCAGTTTTGGAGTAGGTCTCCACGCCTCGTACTTTTTTAATGCGAAATTGTTGTAAGAGGCTCTATTTGACACTCTATTCGACGAACATTCGTTCGTACATGTAGCTACCAGCCATAGCGAATGTCCTGGGCTACATTTTCATTGTAATGCCGACAACGTCACAAACCTGAAACGAAATGCCTTTGCTCACATCACAAAGATGTCGTCATACCCAATTGTTGTACAATGTATGTCGCAATAGAATGTTGGACATAACCGAATAGTCGATATTAATCAGACTCTGACGTCACTCACGGATCAGAGGTTACAGCTTCAGTACGTTTTTCACGATATCTGATTTATTGTGTAAAACATCCAATTTCATGTCATTTTCTATAGAAAAAGATGTGTTCTTTACACAGCTTCTCTATATGTTTTAATGCAAAGTGTGCAGGTTTGATTTGATAACAAATACCAACATTGTTTATAAATGTTTAAGACTTACACCAGCTATGAATGGTTAAAAATCTGCCCAATGCTAAGACGTAGACTGGAGAGGAAGAGTACGAACTGCAAATGTACACTGGGGATTCAAACTTAATAAGAATTAAGGTGTACTCGGCACTGTTTCCATTGTGCATGTTGTGTAACGTTGCCTTTTGTTGTCCAATCCTGTATGTCTATACTGAATCAATCTGATATAGGAATTAATAGAGTAACTACAAACTGATTCCTGAAAATTAAATTGTAAACATAATTTATCATAAAATTTGTTTTTATTGGACAACTTGTCTTGTGTTTTTCATTATGTGAAAAGAAAAATGGTCAGAGAAATGGAGAACTAGTGGTTGGTCAACATGGAATGTTTGGCCAATCCAGAGAAGTGGTTGGTCAACCAAGAGAAAGTGATTGGTCAACCCAAATATTGTTGGTTACCAGTAAAAGTGGTTGGTCAACCCGGAGAAGTGGTTGGCTAGCTGAGAGAAGTGGTGGTCAACCCGGAGAAGTGGTTGGTCAACCAGTAGAAGTGGGTGGTCAACAAGTAGAAGGTGCTGGTCAACCCGGAGAAGTGGTTGGCTAGCTGGGTGAAGTGGTTGTCAAACACGGAGAATTGGTTGGTCAGCCCGGAAGAAAATGTTGTTGACCAACACAAAGAAGTAGTCGGCCAAGCGAGTGAAATTGTTTGGCCAACCCTGAGAAGTGGCTGACTAAACCTGAGAAGTGGTTCGTCACAACCAGTAATTATATCATCCTTGAGAAAATTTCTATCAAAATTCACCGGGACTTGTTTAGGCTTGGAATTTGATGGTGTTTAGAAAAACTTCAGATCAATTTAAGCATCATCAACTTGGATTGGGGAAAAAATCTGTTATACTATGAGTTTTCTTTTTATAAATTGGATTCTAGTATATTTTTCCCAACAGTCATAGACCAAACAGGTATACATGTACCTAGTACCTGTTTGTTGTGGGATGCATTGGATGCTATCATCATCTCTGTGTATGGATGAATTGCTCGATCATTCTACATGTATTCAACTGTGATTTTTTTATGGATTAAGGGGTAATTATACCACAAAAGTTGACAACACAACCAAATATTCCCAGTCCTTGTCACACATTATAACATTTTTTCCTCAATCACTTGGTGTATGGTCATGCAAACTCACCCACTTAACAATCTAGACATGAGAAAGACATTGATACAAGGAATACAAGTATGAAAGAAGAAGAAAAAAGAAATTCCATATTTATATTACAGGTTAATAGTTTAGTCAATTGAACTTAATCCAGTTAAGTATAAGAACCCCAAACTCAGTGTCAACTTGATCTACAAATTTGGTAAGCTGAAGTGATACCAGTATTAGCCCAATATCGATTGTCTAATTCACGCGAGAAATACAGGAATATAAAATTAACAAAAGCTGTGAGCTCACATTTATTTATTCCCCCTAGTCTTAATATAGATAAATGTATGCCTTATAGCCATGGTATATGTTAGTTGAAAATGCATTTCTTATGAATCCCAAATATGTAAATGTGTTTAATGTAAATTTCTAGCTTGTGAAGCTAGTAGTATATAAAGATGACTACAGGTCGCATTGACCTACTTTTTTGTTCCCCCGGGGTAAAATTTGCGGAGGAAATTGTGGAGGGGTTTCCCAGGGGGGATTCCCCAGTGGCGGTTTCCCATGACGATCACGTGATCAAGGCATGTCTAGACTTGCTGGTGTGTGTTGATGCGGCATGTGTGGTGGTCAAAATGGCGGCCTGATGTGGTGGTGGTCAAAATGGCGACCTGGTGTGGTGGTGGTCAAAATGGCGGCCTGGTGTGGTGGTGGTCAAAATGGCGGCCTGGTGTGGTGGTGGTCAAAATGGCGGCCTGGTGTGGTGGTGGTCAAAATGGCGGCCTGGTGTGGTGGTGGTCAAAATGGCGGCCTGGTGTGGTGGTGGTCAAAATGGCGGCCTGGTGTGGTGGTGGTCAAAATGGCGGCTGTGTGGTGGTGGTGGTCAAAATGGCGGCCTGGTGTGGTGGTGGTCAAAATGGCGGCCTGGTGTGGTGGTGGTCAAAATGGCGGCCTGGTGTGGTGGTGGTCAAAATGGCGGCCTGGTGTGGTGGTGGTCAAAATGCGGCCTGGTGTGGTGGTGGTCAAAATGGCGGCTGTGTGGTGGTGGTCAAAATGGCCTGGTGTGGTGGTGGTCAAAATGGCGGCCTGGTGGGGTGGTGGTCAAAATGGCGGCCTGGTGTGGTGGTGGTCAAAATGGCGGCCTGGTGTGGTGGTGGTCAAAATGGCGGCCTGGTGTGGTGGTGGTCAAAATGGCGGCCTGGTGTGGTGGTGGTCAAAATTGCGGCCTGGTGTGGTGGTGGTCAAAATGGCGGCCTGGTGTGGTGGTGGTCAAAATGGCGGCCTGGTGTGGTGGTGGTCAAAATGGCGGCCTGGTGTGGTGGTGGTCAAAATGGCGGATTGTAGAAAAACGTATAAAAGGAGGTGATTTTTAGCGGTGGGGTGTATTCATTGCACTACTTGCCTGACTTACCTGACCTGACCAGCATGCCTGCCTGCCTGCCTGCCTGCCTCACCTCTAGCCTGCCTGCCCTGCCTGCCTGCCTCACCTCTAGCCTGCCTGCCTGCCTGCCTGCCTCACCTCTAGCCAGCCTGCTTGCCTGCTTGTATGAGCTGTGGAGAACCTTTTACTTTTTTTCATTTTACCAGTGCAAATTCACCAGACTATTACACCGTTTTTGCCCAGCCTGAGCCCACAGTCATGGAGTCATCCCAGCAAGTGAAGCTTCGAAAGTACCGTGTTCGCCTCATTGATGAGATGCAGCTGACCAGTATCACTCAGTAACACCAATCAACGCCTTACACGTATGTAATATAAATTATTTTTTAATAATATCTATGCTAGGAAATCCACCCCCCTTCTCGGAATGTTTCAGCTTAGGTCTTTAGGACAACGTGTCACAGTGGAAAAAGACATCACAGTTATTTCCCTATATTATGGAAACTTTTAGCGGCCAATTTTAGTATCTATAGGTAGGCATTTATATATTGGCAGAATTTTCTCGTGTAACTCGACCATCCTTCACATGGATCAGCTGTTTTTATGTCAACAAACACCTCTATTTTTAGTTTCATTCGCGCTATTGCATGGACGTCCACTGCCGGTTTTGGACCATTTATCAATGCAAATTTCACGTATTTTCTCAAACAGCTCATGAAATATAACGCTCGAGTAATTCTCCACATAGGCCTATGCAGTCAGTCCTCCGGCATATTTTCCCAGCAACTTGACAAGGAACACGGAATGGGACACCGTACATTTGTACTACGTTACACATTCCCGCTACATCATGAAATATCCATACACCATCACTATATATGCCTACGATCTTACTATTTATAGAGTTTGTCGCTCAAAATCACTCATTGACTTTATCAACAAGAATTACACCATGCCTCGCGCATGGCTCAGCTGAGATTACAGCGTAGTACTGACAGCACCAACAACGAACTGGCAGACGACATGATCCAACAATTGACTAAACAGACAAGATCTCTCCTACCAGTACGTCTCAAACTGTTCACAATACATTCTAGAATAATATGATGCACGAATTTAAGAGTTTTGTGTCACAAAATGGCGCATAGGATGGCAATTGGCATCATTCCCCCGGATAATCGCAGCTTTCCAACCATAGCGCCATCTGAACCTTATTACGCAAGGGAGACAACTCGCACTAGGCCATGTTGTATTGGACCAAAACTATTGCCACTGTATTTTTGTGATTGTATGTTACATTTGTTATGTACCTGCTCATCTTGAGTGTTTGTACAATAAAATTCAATTTAGGCCAAGCCTCTTGTAGGTCCTTATTCCCACATGGTCATTTTTGTGTGTGTGTGGGTGTATGTTTGGGATAGAGAGGGACCGCTATGGGTCCGAATGGGGCGTGGAAGGTGTCATGTTGTAGCTCTCGGGGGGGAAAAAAATAAATGAATAAAAAAAATCAATAAATAAAAAAAAATAAAAAATCGGCGAGTAGTAGACAAAGGGAAAATTGAGAAGTACTGACCATGCCCCAGAATACTTCATATGCATATCACGGCCTTAAGGCCTGTGTAAGATGTAATCTACTTCACATTTTAGTAGTATAAAAAGCGCAAATCCTATTGACCTTCCACCTCCAAAGAAATAAGAAGTCGTGACCGATTCATTGTCAAAATCGGCTCTATTTTACAGGAGTATATACGATCAGGATGAGGCGACGTGACCGATCGAGATCTCCCTTGGCGCGTGAGAATGTGAGAGGCGAACACGACTTTCCTGAGGATCCAGCTGTGCCTCCCGCTGACGCCTTGCCCGAAGACCACCCTGTGAGTGACATCTATCAGCGCCATTGGAGCACCATCCGACGATGTTTCCACCGTCATCGCCCTATTCAAGACTTGTATAATTTCCGGCTACAGGACCTCACGTATCTTCCTAACTATGCCGAGAACATTTTCAGAGACCAAGTGACAGCGTTCAAAGTGAATATGACATTCGGCTATATTCTACGGCACAAAGAGACGGACCAGGTACGGTATTTTTATCCGAGCAATAATACCTATGTGTTTGACAATCGTGCGTCACTGGAGCCCCTCATCGACCAACTGACTACGTTGGACCCATTGGAATGGGCCCGGTTGCAACGCCCCAATACCAAGTGGACTGTGGAAATGGTCACCAACGTGACATTTTTCGTGACCAAAATGAGAGATCATCCTATCGGTGCTCCTGTACTACTACCCCCTTGGCTGCTCAATCGAAAAGGACTGTATGCATTAACCCGAGGGTCACACGGGCCCTACAAAGACCAGAAATGTCTGTTCCGGTGTCCGGTGGCCATTCATTTGAACGAATGTCATCCCAAGACTTGTGATAGAGTGGCCAATATCTATTGGAGACAATATTTAGAGGAACAAGACCTAGATCCGCGGCAGTTCCGGGGAGTCCCATTTAAGAATTTGGATGTCGTGGAGTCACTGTTCAACGTCAATATCTTTGTGTACCGTTTACTACGGGAAGAGAAGGAGGATGAGGAGGAGGATCATTACACATTTGTGGCTGAATTGGTGCATCGGTCTTCAGAACGGTATGCTTCCACCATGAAAGTCAACATCTTCGACGACGGCGGGGTGAATCATTTTTCCCTGATCTATGATATGAGTCTGTACGCGCAATCCTACAGTTGTGCCCAATGCCATCGGGTGTTTAAACAGTCTCAGAACTTACATCGACACGAAAAGATTTGTGACCACACTGTCAAACGGAAATTTCCTGGCGGTGTGTACCATAACACGCCCACCATCTTCGAGGAACTGGCCGATGAAGGTCTCATCATACCAGAAGAGCATCGTTATATCCCCTACCGGGCATGTTACGATTTCGAGGCGATTTTGGAACCGATGGATGCGGCCTCGGCGAAAACACAGTGGACACAGCGCCATATTCCCCTGAGTGTCAGTATTTCCAGCAACGTACCTGGCTATGACGCTGCACCCGTCTGTTTCGTGTCCACCGGCGACGCCCATGACTTGATTACCCGGATGATGGAGTACTTAGAACAAGTGAGTGCGGCTAGTACAGAACTATTGGTGTCCAAGTTCCAGGACGTACTGGACCAACTCGACGACCGGATTCCTACACTGGGTGTATCGTTCAGTGACGATGAAGAGTCCGAGTCAGAGTCCGAGAAGCCGGAGCCCATGCAACCGCAGGATGTCCCTTTACCTAAACCGTATGCGGAGAAATTGAAAATCCGCTTCCTGCAATACTTAGGCCAGTTACCGGTGCTCGGATTCAACTCGGGGCGATACGATCTGAACATGGTGAAGGAATTTCTCTACCCTTACTTGGCCCAGTCCAATACCATCAAGTCCGTCATCAAAAAGATCAAGAACCACATGGCCCTCACCACCACATCACTCCATTTCCTGGATGTACGGAATTACTTAGCACCTAATTATAGCTACGATCAATGGGTGAAGGCCTATGACTGTGCACACACCAAAGGGAAGTTCCCTTACACCTACATATCGACGCTCGACCGCTTGGAGGAAACACAGTTGCCACCCCGGGATGCGTTCTATGACGATCTCAAGCAAGTGGAATGTTCGGAAGACACGTACCAGGAACTACAGCAGGTATGGAATGACCAACACATGCACACCTTGCGAGATTTCCTGGTGTGGTATAACAACTTAGATGTGGTCCCTTTCCTCGAAGCGGCCGAGAAAATGGTTCAACTCTTTCGTCGCGAGATGCACGTCGACATCTTCAAGGACTGTTTGAGTTTACCGGGTCTCGCGCTTCGCCATCTCTTCCAAGAGTGTCCCACCTACTTCTCACTGATACAACAAAAAGATGAGGACATGTATGATTGTTTAAAACAGAACATCGTCGGCGGACATAGCCTTATTTTTCACCGCTACCATGAGAAGGATGTCACTACTCTTCCCGGTGGAAAACCCTGTGCCAAAATCATTGGATTTGACGCCAATGCCCTGTACCTGTGGTCTCTCGCCCAACCTATGCCCAGCGGGCATTATACGCGCTGGTTGGCAGACGGTCAACATTTCACACCTCAACGTACGCCGTACAAACATCTCGCCGACCAGTGGTTGGATTGGGAAGCCGATCGACGGGGAATTTATATACGCCATCAGACCAACGCCACAGAGAAGCGCATAGGAGATCGTCGACTCCCCGTCGATGGGTTTGCCCTTGTACAAGGAACACCGACCGTATTTCAATTTTATGGGTGTTACTGGCACGGCCACCAATGTCCTTTCAGCGCTGGACGCTTTAACGAACGACGTGGGAAATCAGCAGAAGAATTACGAGCAGAAGTGGTGGAGAATGGAGATTATGTCAAAGAGTTCGGGTACGATCTTATCGAACTGTGGGAGTGTGAATTTCACACCATGTGCCAGGCCCTCCCACACTTACGCGACTTCCTTAAAGCGCGCGAGTACCCGCTCAGTCGCCGGCCACTCTTGACCCTGCCACAGCTTTTCCACGCCGTTCGTTCCGGGACCCTGTATGGATTTGTCGAATGTGATCTGCATGTTCCCGACCATCTCAAGCCACTCTTCGCCCAGTGCCCGCCTATCTTCAAGAACACGCTGGTGGGTCGGGCTGACATTGGAGAGACCATGGGCGCCTATGCTGAGGAACATGACGTATTGAAACAACCTCGTCGAATGTTGATTGGGAGTATGTGGGCAGAGAAAATCTTGCTGGGTACCCCTCTGCTACAATGGTACATGAGCCATGGCCTCGAAGTGACGCGCGTGTACCAAGTCCTTCAGTATATACCCAATGCCTGTTTCGCGCGGAATGCCGACATCGTCACGTCTGCCCGTCGTCAAGGCGATCAAGATCCTAGTCAGGCCATCATCGCTGAATCTTGGAAATTGACAGGCAATGGTTACTACAAAAAAACGGTCACCAACCAAGACAAGCACGTCAACGTCAATATCTGTACTACACCACAAGCCCGCAAAAAGATCAACTCGCCTCTGTTTCGGTCCGTCGACGTCATCGATGATGATACCTATGAAATCTCTTCAGCCAAAAGGGTCATTCGTTACAACCTGCCCCTCCAAATTGGATGTAAGGTATACCAGGTGGCCAAACTGAGGATGCTCCAGTTCCTCTATGATTTCATGGGTGTGTATTTCGTGGTAATGGAAATGGACACGGACTCTGCCTACATGGCCGTCTCTAATGCGGATTGGGAATCCCTGGAGAAACTTGAGTTACGCGCACAGTATGAGGTGGAACGGGACCAGTGGCTACCTCGACGTGACCATTACCCGTACGACAAGCGTACGCCGGGCCTGTTTAAGCTGGAGTGGAGTGGAGATGCCATGATCGCCCTGTCGTCCAAGACCTACTTCTGTTACGGTGGAGATGGAAACAATAAGTTCAGTTGCAAAGGAGTGAACCGGCGCGATCCCGCCATCGACAAAGCCTTGTACCTGGACGTGCTCCAAAGCCAGACCAGTGCGAGTGGCACTAACCGAGGATTCCGCGTCGTCGACCACCAGATGCGAACCTACATCCAGAAACGAGATGCCTTCACATTTTTCTACCCGAAACGTAAAGTTCTTGCCGATGGCATCAGTACCACTTACCTGGACTTGTGAACATATATTATACCCGGACTTTTCTAATGGACATACATATTTGGACTCTAAATTACTCTCTATATATACATTACACCATGAACTTGTTTGTCATTCTTTTGAATAAGTACACGATATACGTCAGTTCGATGACTCGGTTTAACTGTTATATACTCCACTGTGATTTCTCTCTCTCTCTATACATACGTTCACCTCAATTCTTGTTTGCAACGTTCTTATATACTTGTACATACATTCTTGTTCACTTGTTCACCTTAATAAATATTCGAACTTCACTTGGGTTTTCATGAAGTTTTTTATTGAACACCACTACCACCGAAACATTCGTACTAACCATGCTCCGAGCAGGTTATATCATGTTCCTAACACCTCTGTTGGGTTTCTGGGTATTGATGGGTCACATCCCGAGCACTGAAAGAGTTCCAAATGTTTCCTTAGACGTCCGGCTGTTCAACCTCCGGGACCTTTTCACCGGCCTGGCCCGACCCAGCACGCAGCGCGCGCGGGGGTTCTCCGGAAGTGCGCGTCATCACCGGCAGTGCGCGCGCGGGTCAAAAGGTCAAAGGTCATCTCCAGGTCAAACGGTCTCCCTTTCGGCAAGGTTCGGAGAATACAAAGAACTTATAGTCATAAACTTCACTCACCGTATACACGTACCTCAATAAAATGCCCGCTCCAAACCTAGACC
>JAVTVY010019910.1:0-72647 GCA_036873755.1 Hanleya hanleyi | reverse complement strand
GGGTGGGTGTGTGACGTCACTTCCGGTTTTCAGAATGACCAAAAAATACCTCCGAACAGCGAAGAGTTTCAATTTTTCCTTAGACCTTGGACGTATGGCCCGGATTTTCCATCCGGGTTTTCTGCTGTCCAACCCGGCCCCGCCCGGCCGCACGCCTGCGCGAAGTTTCGGAAGTGTGCAAGGGCACTATATCACATCGGGGTATATATTTCATCCAAGTATAGCCGATAGCGGTTGTCGTGAATAACAACAAGTTCAGCAATAGTGATACAGTTTATTATCCCCAATGTTACATCATACCCAGGCTGGTGGAGCCGCCCTGGGTATGTTTAGTATGTTCACAGCAAAACAAATTGAAATATCAAATACTATGTTTATTATTTAACGCACCGTCACATTAGGTACAAGTGTTTACTGAGCTCAAGTCAACGATGAACACATATGATATTCTCTAATGGACGACGGCTGGATTATGAATGACGGACTAGACGCTTGTAATGTAGACATAGAGAGTATATACGGCATGTTATGCTATTTTTGAGTGCACGGGTGACGCATTCAGCCGATGGAGGTGGTTGTTCAGCTTGGTAACGAAGAACGTAACATTGGTGACCCTCTCTACGGCCCATTTTGTGTTGGGGCGTAGACGTTGTGCCCATCTAAAGGCATCCAATGTCTTCAGTTTCTCCAGCATTGTCTCTAGCGACGCCCGGTTAATGATGGTCAACGGCTGATCAAACACATGGTTGTTATTACTGGCATAATAATACCGTAACTGGTCCGTCTCTTTGTGACGTAAAATGTACCCGAAAGCGACATTCAATTTGAAGACCGTAGTTTGGTCATTGAAGATGGCTTCCACGTAGCTTCGTAGACGGGCGACGTCGGTCAGTGGGAAATTGTAGATATCTGGAATAGTGCGATCACCGTGGAAACAGTGCAGTATCATGGGCCATTGGCGCTGATAGATGTCACTCACTGGGCGTCCTGTAACAGATCGCTAGGAACATCCACTGCATCTCCCAGACACTGTTCGATGTCGTCAGACGTATGACTGGCAACAGTAATGCTAGGGACTGGCTGGATATCTAGGCTCTTCTGAACTGTGGGTATAGGCGGGCTCTCTGAGATCGCATCACCAGTGGCATTCGTGCCTCTTTAGTGGGAAGTTGTCGCCCAAACCGTAGAGACGGGTTATGAATCAAACATTGGTGCTGTCTTAACTGACTGGGTCGTTTGAAGAGCTGATCACAATCGTTACGTTGTTCCGTCGTCCCCTCGTGGAATGAGCGTTCGTGGCGCAGTAAATGATCCTCCCGATTGAATGACTCGTGGCGTCGTAAATTATCTCGACGAGTAAAGTGCTTCTGGCAAGTTGTGCAAGTGAACATCTTGGTGGTTGACAGAGTGTCGGATAAAATGGCCAGGCCGCTTCCCTTTTATAGCACGCTTGCTGGTGATCTATTTTTAGCACAGCCAGTTCATCTACCTCCAACTCGAGGACCGAGATGTACTGGTGTACGACTGAAGCGCATTGCGCGCGCCAGCGCGCGTGTGTGTGTGTGTGTGTGGGCAGTTGATTTTACATTCGGGACCTTGTCAACATCCGGGTTCCTCAGTGGGTTTTTCTCGTCGTTCCTCCGTCTTCTATCCGGGTACTGTGGCTTTACATCCGGGTCCTCATTTTACGTCCGGGTTTTTCCATGTTTAATCTCACGTGACCGGGAATGACCTTTAACCGCTGATATGAGCTTTAACTTTGAACCTTTTAACCTTTATCATCCGCATGTAAACACACCCATAGCGGTTCCTCCAGCGTGGATGTGCTGTGATAGAGGGGCTAATAAAAGGATTGACCTGTAATCTTTGTTGTTGTTGCTCTCTTTTTGGACTAACCAATCAGAATAGTACGTATCATGGGCTACACCCACAGAGCTACGTATAGGTGCGCGTGTGTGACATGGTCTATCAAACACGCCCCCCTGGATCCCACACCCCATTTCTACGGTTGCAGTGCCATGACAGACACCCATTCATATGCGACTCGCATTTTACAGCACAGCACTCACGGGTTACCGGGCAGTGGTTCGGTCCATGTTTGCAGATGGCGACGAACACGAGGGGCGACGCCAGATCCTGAAAGTGTTCACAGAAGCGGTCCTCGACAGAGTTCACTCAATGGAGAGGTGTGCTATCACTCACCACTACTGGACTATGACAGCCATCCTTGATGCCCGGACTATGGACCACGAGCGCTCACGCCGGAACCCGCGACGGCTCGTTGGCCTAGTAATGGTATTTGCCCTATTGACCCTAACGCTGTGACAATGACAAAGATAGCGACGAAAAAAGAACGGCTCTTCAGAGCCTCCACAGATGCGCTTATGTGCAACCGATATATACGAGGGTCAGTCACATTGTGTGTCATTCACCGTTCGTCATTGGGTCAACCATGTCACCGAGGGACCTGACCATAAATACGAGAGACAGTCAGAGTGTGTGTCATTCACCGTTCGTCATTGGGTCAACCATGTCATCAGTCCTACGAGCCATCCTTCCCCTTACACCCCAGGTGGGATTGAACTTCTATGAAGATAACGTCACCATCGTTGAAGACCGTGGAGATGTTTGCTGGTCGCGTGCTGCGATCGTATCGAATACGGTCACGCTACACCGTGACGGCTGGACTAAATTTAAACGGCTGTTGATTGGTGAGCTCGACGGAAACCTCATCCACATAGACACTGCCATCTACATACACCGTGGACCCTTCTTTCCACGCCTGTGCCGTTACCAAGATCCCACGCGAGGCTTCACCCTAGACCCCGATCTGTGGACAGCCTTCGAGAAAGTGGTGCCTATCGTGGACCAGCGGTTTACACCGGACGAGCGATCAGCTGTTCAGTTGGAGTGGGCTCATGTCCTGAGTGAAGCGGCCACAGTACCCAATGAACAGATTACCAAACCTAGCGAAGAAGCGGAGGCAGACGACGATGCCATTGATTATCCGGCTAGACTCAGTCAGCCCAGTGACATGACCACCCGATCCTTTGATCTCACGTCATAAACTTTTTCTCCCTATAAATATGAGGGACAGTCAAATCTGGTACCATTCAAGTACTGACCATGACGGAGCATATAATACGGGCGTTTCTCAACTTGACCCCCGAGGTTTTCCTGTACGTCTATGCGGATAAGGTCGATATCATGGAGGAGGTGGGAGACATCTGTAATGCGGACGCTACACAACCGTGCCCGGCTAACATTCGTCAATCCCGGGAGGGCTGGGCCAAATTCAAACGGATGTTGTCTGGTGAACTGGACGGCGACCTCATCCACTTGTGTCACGATGTGTACATCCGACCCGGCCTCTTCTTTGCTCAATTGGCTCGGCCAGATGGGGGTACAGTGCATTTTACCCTTCACCCTGTTCTGTGGTCTGCATTGGAAGATGTGGATGGCAGATGTGGATCAAGTGCTTACGGAGGAAGAGCCGTCATCAGACGAGTCGGACTGGTGATTTACCATGGACAATGTGCTGGCAGAAGCCAACGAAGAAAACCAGAAAGAAACTCCAGCCCAAGATATGCCCGTTATAAATAAACGATAGAGCCAGGGTCCATCATCATTTGTCACCATGAAGAGATGGGAGAAGGTGTTGGATAACGTATACTACATTCCCGACAGTCCGGCGGCCTATAGTGCATTGTCGGCCCTCTATCGAGCGGCCAAACTCCAGGGGATACAACGTGCCCAAGTCCGAGTTTGGTTAAAAAAACAAGACACCTATAACTTACATCGATCTGTTCGTCGCCATTTTCTACGGAACCGGGTCATCGTGGGTGGTATTTGATGCCCAGTGGCAAGCGAATTTGGTCGATATGAGCGTCTTTGTCGAAGACAACGATGGGAATCGGTACATCTTGACGTGCATCGATATCCTGTCGAAGTATGCGTGGGTGCTACCCATCCGGACGAAAACAGGGCTGAATCTCATAGCGGCGTTCAAGGACATCTTCAAGACTGGGCGCAAACCCATGTATTTGCAAACCGACGAAGGCACGGAATTCCTCAACAGACCGTTTCAACAGTTTCTGAAAGCCCAGAAGGTGTTTTTCTTCCATACGTACAACGAGACCAAGATTTCCGTTGTGGAAAGGTTCAACAGGACATCCAAAGACCGCATATAAATATTTCACCTATAAGAATACAAGGCGGTACATAGTTGTTCTTCCGAAACTTGTGATTGATTATAATCGAGCCTATCACTGGAGTATAGAGAAAGCCCCCATTACCGTGACCCAACGCAATGAAGCCCAAGTCCGGCGTGTCTTGTAACCCAGGCAATCGCAGCGAACGCCAAAAGAGGTGTTCAAGGTTGGGGACCCTGTACAGATCAGTAAAATGGAAGGTCGATTTTAGAAAAGTTACTTGCTAAATTGGAGCGATGAGCACTTTCTGATTAAACGGCGACTACCCCGACAGCAGCGAGTCTATGAACTGGAAGATCTTAAAGGGGAGCCGTTGCTATGGACGTTTTACGAGACGGAATTACATTCTGTCGTAAAAACAAAGCAAGACTACTACACGGTGGAGCAGAATTTGAAAACGGAACGTCCACGTGGCAAACTGTTTCATTTCGTCAAATGGCAAGGCTGGCCCGGTTCCTTCAATTCCTGAGTCGCGGTCAACCAGGTAAAACGACTATAAAGCCAGACACCACTACCGTCATCCTGCGTTCCACGTTCGACTACGGTGCTATGGACAAACAGAAGCTGCCTCTGAACCCAGCGTCTCCCAAAACGCGCAACGGTGATCGAAACGATTCCAACGAGGGAAAGTGGTGCTGACACTTCATTTCCGACAAGCACGTTCTCCTCACTTTGTATAATGAATGTACCTTACGAGTGCGATGCACGCAGCTATATGGACTATTATGCCCAACAGACCGGGGGTGGCCTTCCGGTCTTTAGCGGTGCACGCATGCAACGAGAACCTGGGTTGGGGAACATACTGGGGACCACCGTCAAAATGTTCTTACACTTGGTGACGCGTGGAGTGAAAGCAATCGGTAAATACCTGCACCACCGAGACCGCGCACCAGTCGACGACCGACCCAGCGACGACGCACATCGAAGACCCAGGATATATTTTCTGAAACCATGTCCTCAATCCACACAGAGTCCTGTCCCTCCACCAACAGAGAATTTGATTTGTGGACCGTCCCGCCTACACAGACCAGTTCCGAACTAGGATTATGGGTGGAGCATCTCCCGCTCTCCAGCATCAACGAAACAGGGCTCATCGAGTTCACCATCAGTAATGTGGATACGGCCTATGTGGATTTGGCCCATACATGTATGTGAAAACCAAGATCTTCAATGGGAATGGCTCCAGAATCGTCCAAACTGTAACGGTTGGCCCGACGAATCTCTGGCTGCACTCTATGTTTAAACAGGTGGATATTTTTCTCAGCGACAAACTCATTAGTGCCTCGATCAACACGTACCCCTATCGAGCCTACATCGAGACGATGTTGTCGTATGGACGAGAGGCTATAAAATCTCAGCTGACAGCCGCTTTGTTCTACTAAGAGACAGCCGAGCACATGGATACGGTGAGCAATGCGGGATATACCAAACCGAAGGCTTTCACCGCGAACGGCGCCTCGGTGGATCTCATGAATCGACTGCACGCAGGTAGTTTCATACAAGACCGGTACCTCTTGAACAAGATCTCCATCAAAATCCGACTGATATGGGCGCCTCCGACCTGCGCCTTGATGGCCACTGACGTAGAGGGGCATGCAGCCTACTATAAAATCGTCATCCAAGACGCAGTCCTGTATGTCCGAAAAGTGAAACCGAATCCAGCCGTTCAATTGAGAAACCTCAAAGCCTTGGAAACAAAACCAGCCCAGTACCCTATCCGACGTGTGCAAACCAAAGTTTTGTTTGCGCTTGCTGGAAATATGAGCGCCAACAAAGAAAACCTGTTCCTGGGGAACTACCCTGGGCGATTGATCCTGGCCTGTATGGAAAATACCAGTTTCAGCGGAGACTACCCAGAGAATCCGTTTGACTTTAAACGTTTCGGCATCAATTTTGTGGCTCTGCATGTGGACGGACAACAGGTCCCAGCCACAGAAATTTGGGCTCGGGAATATTCATTCGAGCCTACCAGAGCCTGTTTACAGCCACCGGTCAAATCAACCAGGATTAAGGGAATATGATCAGTCGGGAGGACTACGCGAACGAATACACGTTGTTCTGTTTCGATCTGAACCCGACCTTAGAGAACGACCATCAGTTGGCAATCGCCAAGCAAGGCAATTTGCGGTTGGAAATCCTCTTTGCACGAGTCCTCCGGACCACCGACAATGTGATCTGCTACGCGAGTTTGACAACATCATTCAAGTGGATAAGGCGCGCAACGTCCTGTGTGGCTTGCCACCTAACATTGATACAGATCAGATAACCACCCTGCTGGAGAATGACCCAGGGGCATGTATGGTCTTTCAAGGGCTGTTCGCCCGAGATGTATTCGCATTAGACCCTGTGTATCCTGCTGCTTACGTTCTCAACATGGACCCGATGGATCGACCCGGTGAACATTGGGTGGCCGTGTACTTGACAGAAGAGCAGGGCGAATATTTTGACCCGTACGACCTGCCAACCCTCCATCCCGATTTAACAGTCTTCATGGAAGAAGGCACAGAGACGTGGTGTTGGAAAAGTCAAACGTTGCAAAGCCTGACCAGTAGCGTGTGCGGACAATATTGTTTGTTTTACCTGTACAATCAATGCCGGGAAAGAACCGTATCTACCATCACACAGATGTTTGACGAGTACAAGGCCGAGGACCGCGATGTACTCGTATATGAGTGGGCCGCCCATCATTTCAATGTACAAGCCCCGTTCTGGGTTTATGTTCTATCGATTTCAATGTACAAGCCCCCTGTTCTGGGCTTAAGTTCTATCGATTCCATTGTACAAGTCCCTGTTCTGGGCTTAAATTCTATCGATTTCAATATACAAGCTCTCTGTTTTGGGCTTCAGTTTTCACGTGGTTGTTCTCACGTAGTTGTTGTTAGTTATTGTTGAATAAAAACAAAATGAGATCTCACCAAAAAAAACGGTCTTGTGTGTTCTCTATATGAGCATAAAACATGCGGCCATGAAGGCTACAACAGACATGTGTGGATTCGGTCAAACTGACCTTGAACACCGTTGAGAAAGTAGCCAATCAGTGGCTTAGGATGGGCCTAATATAGCCAATCAATGTCCAGAAAACAATGCAAGAGCACTGCAGTAAAATAGAGAGCCAATGAAATCAGCCCACAGACCAAGTACATGTTTTGGTCCAGGTTAAGAGCGGGTATTCAAGCACAAAAATTTCTGACGAGGAGTTACAAGTTACAAGAGCAACAGGCGGAGTGAAAAAAACTTTAGAGGTTCGAGGTGCAGGCAAAGACCAGGAAGACGGCGGGTGGACACCTGCCGTCTTCTATAGATTATAGATTATGTTTATTACTATGGTTCCATGGTTTCATGTATTTTTTCGTGCCTATACGATTCTGGGGAAATTGAGGCTTTCCCACTGGCCATTTAACACGGGCATGGTGCTGGCGATATTGTCGGGGACCCTGTGCATTACATGGGTGCTTCGGGAGGCCGGATAAAGACTATCTATTGGCACATAGAGGGCCGAACATTACCGGAAGGGGGACCTTTGACCTTTTGACCTGGATGTGACCTTTGACCTTTTGACCCGAAATTTAACCGCGCACTTCAGGATAACCCGCGCGCGCGCGTGCGGCCGGATAACCCGCACAGAGGTGAGGCCGGGCCGGGCCGGATAAAACCCGGATGGAGAATCCGGACCATACGTCTACGGTCTAAGGAAAAGTTGGAACTCTTCCGTTTTCGGAGGTAGATTCTGTTTTGTCATTCTGGAAACCGGAAGTGACGTCACACACCCACCCCGCCTCACTCAGAAGGCCTCGATAAACCCGGGGACCGATATTAGCCCTTTTGGATAGGGTTGCTAGGAGTTTTTCCCTATTGTAGGGGTAAAGTCGGTGTTCCGCTTTTTATATTTTTTGCTGGAGAATCTTTTACATACACCCACCCCGCCTCTCTCAGCAGGCCCCGATAAGCCCGGGGGCCGATATTCGCCCTCTGGGATAGGGTTGAATGAGTTTTCCCCTATTGTAGGGGTGAAGTCCGTGTTCCGCTTTTGATATTTTCGGGGACAAATCCTACATTTACATACACCCACTCCCCCCACCCTACCTCTCCCAGCAGGCCCCGATAAGCCAGGGACCGATATTAGCTCTCTGGGATAGGGTTGATAGGAATTTTCCTCTATTGTAGGGATAAAGTCCGTGTTTCGCTTTTTATATTTTCGGGACAAATACCAATGACTGGATAACGCTGGAGGAGCGCTTCACTTTGGCACCTCACCGGACCCAATCAGTCAACTAGGGGCCCTCTCGCCCCTGAAGATTGCCAAACATTCTCACGAAAACCCACGTCTTTGGGACTACTTTTTGTCCGCGGAGGCAGACCGCATCACCGCATCACCGCGGAGGAATACATGCCCCAAGGTCACGCCCGATTCACGCAGACCGGAAGTGACGTCATACATGACGTCACACATATAACATACCTGCGCAGCCCAGAACAATCAGTACACTTGCACTCAATGGCCTTTGGTGTTGCATCATGGGATAAAGTGCACTCAGAGGTAAAAGGTCCAGGAGCGTCGAAAATGGTTTTGTATACTACTCTCGCTGCGCTGTGTTGGCAAGTTCCTATCTTGATTGGCTATATGATATCACGTCCGTTTCCCAGTTTGAACAATTTACTTCGTACATTTGGTGAAGGTAAATGACGGAACATTAATGTAGTATTTAACTTGAAATGTGAAGATGCCTGGTTTGGTGTCATTTGTGTCACACAATGGCCGAATCCCGCGCAAGACTGTAATCATATATAGAGCAATCGTATTGACTATGTCCAGAAAATCTCCTGATGCGCTACACATATATAAAATGCTGGATGTATAGCTTTGGTCACACAGAGAACACAGTTGTTGTTTCTTCCAACGCGAACTCTCATTGATGCCACATCAATGTTACTCTTTTTATAGCAACCCTGCTGTGTATTTTGTTGGTATGAATGTTTAACGAGATTACTCTTAACCCTCCCAAACATGAAGGGGTATCATGCCCTCACCCCCATCAAACTTTCTACGCTATATCTTCGAAACAACAAATTATTAGGAGCTGACACTACTTGATTTTACAGCATAATATATTTGAGTCAGGTTGTCCCTATTTGGATTCCCCTCCAGAAAAGGAGAATGGAAAGGTCCTAGCGGGAATTGAACCCGTGTCGCTTTATTAAGAGGCATACACGTTATCCATTAGACCACGAGTCATAGGCTACAAACCAAGGTTGAAAATAGCATATATATGTCTACCACTATATGGCGCATACTGGCGCACTGGTCAATGTTGAACCTACACCATACATGCTCGTTGCAGTATGGGTAGTTTGGTCTTCTTTTCTTCATTTCACGAACACGATGGATGAGGTCCCGAAGCCATTGGTTGAAATTTTTCAACCGTAGTATAGAAAGCAGGCATTTTGGGGTGGGGCTGTGTTTGATGTAGAGAGGGACCATCCTTGGTCCGAATGCGTCGTTTGGGGTGTCATTTTGTAGCTCTGTAACATGACGGGGAGTCGCGTTGGGTATGTTTAGAATTCGAGCACACTCTTGTCCAATCAGAGACCACCATTTGGCGCTGTATCTGTCATTTTCGTTCCTGTGGGGTGATGTGTGGTGGTAGTGGTGGTGTGTGGTGTTGGTGTGTGGTGGTGGTGGAGTGGTGGTGGTGGTGGTGGTGTGTGTGTGGTGGTGGTGGTGTGTGGTAGTGTGTGGTGGTGGTGTTGGTAGTGGTGTCTCTACATTAGGAATGAACATGTGTCCCTCATCAGTCCTTATGTATTGGTCGCCTGATCAACATGTCGTGCACGTGTACGTTCTGTCAGAGAACATTCTCTCGTCGCGATAGTATGCGCATGCACATTCAACGCAAACGCAACCAAGAGACACCGCCGAGTCCAACAAGTGCAGTAGAGCATCCGTATACGATGACGGTGAGCGGTCCTACGTCCTGGGTGATGAAGTTCTTAGTGGAAGGTGTGGCAACCCCAGCTCCGACAAGTGTTGTTTGGTGTTATAGCCAATGACAGCGCGCCTACGAAAGTACGCAATTACAGAATGTGAGTTTCGTCCCAGGGATTCCTCACGACTTAGACGAACCGTATTACTTTGACCCCGATCAGACCAACGTGGTAGTGCTAGATGATCTGGTGAGTGCGGCCAAGGACAATTCACACGTTACCGAATTGTTTACTGAAGGATCCCATCATCGGAATCTGTCCGTCATCTATTTGACGCAGAATCTCTTTCCTCAAGGGAAGGCGTCCAGAGATATTGCCTTGAACTGCCAATACTTTGTGTTGTTCTCCATCCCCATCGACAGAGCGCAAATCCGTGTGTTTGGTAGTCGAATTTATCCTCAGAACATCGACTATTTTATGCAGGCGTTTCAAGGATGGCTACCTGTTCGTAGATTTAAAAGTGCATAGGGTGCATTCCACACCTAAATGATGTGCGGTTAAAATAGACATGGGTTCGGGTCTTCAGCCTTAAATATGTGTAAACTCTTTAACAAAACCCCTGTTTTCTGAATGGGCACACCCATGCCATTATTCCAGGAGACAAATTGAAAAGGAAAGACGTGCAATCCTCCTTAAACCTTCTTCAACTTTTCTGAAAAATTTCATAAAATGTACGAAAATGTGCTAAATTCGACCCACCATCCAGGGAAAACAAGCGAAAGGATTTTCTTGTTAGACTTGTGAAGGTTTCTCCGTCCAACAGGCATTTTAAAAAGCGGAAAAACAGGGGTCGACCTACTCGTTTTTTGTAAAATTTTATCGCCATAAGTGAATCATCATTTTCGTTCCCCGAAAAAGTGAGGATTTTGTCCTGCCAGATATTCAATTCCGGAAACGGTTAACTCTGTAGTGGCGCGTAGATGCGATAAGCAAGCAATTGTTATATCCTCGTTTGAAGAAATGGTTACGTCCAGCAGGGTGATACTATAGATATCAGCTAGTAGAAAGGGAAGAAGAATTACCATGCTGTCAAAAACAGGCGACCTTCCTTATTATGAAATTAGGGAGGGGCCATTTGTGCGAAACCGTGGCCTAGTGTGGCGTGCACCCGTACCCCCGAAGATCGCCGGCTGATGACACACATGTTACCCGACGAGGGATCACCACAATGTCATATATCCCTACACCATCCGCCGAGTCCAGATCTGACAGAGCAGCAGCAGCAACCCGCCCCCGTACAGCGGGTCCCCTTCCTACCACACTACACGAAAATCTTGATTTGAAATTATTTAACATCACCACTAAATGTAAGGTGAATATAACTGTTATATTTGCAAAACTTTAAACAGACCTGTAAATATTAACATATGCGGATACAATTTGCATGCTTTTAACATACACATCGGGACCCTGGTGTACGTATTGTGTTTCAATGGAAAGACAAATATAGACAAATGTATTTAAATGACAAGTCAACACAGAAAATATATGGATGATACTGTATTGCCTACTGTAGAAAATAAATATCGTTGCATCATCATTTGCCAGCATTTGTAAATGTGCATCATTTGCCATATATTTCACTTATATGCGCCATACATTTGCTATTATATTTACCATATGTGGACAATAGATATTGCAGCTTGGACAGGCCCTTATGACACAGCATGACGTACACAATAGAAAGATATCCAAATAATTATATTATGTGCAATTATATATGCCACACTGAGACATCAGGTGCAAATTAACTTGATTAATTTGCAGACTTTTAATATACGGCACGTGAGTTGATAAATATTTCGGTTATATTTTATACTGTGAGATATATATACTTCGCAAGAAATTAAATGTAACAATACTATTCAACATATATTCTCTACTGTATGGAACGGCGGCTCATATAATTAATATATGAGCAAATTTATACTACATAGACAAATTTAATCAAACAAATGAATTTTATTAACTAAACATTCACCAAATAGCAAATATAATCTAACAGTTGAATAACATTTGATAGCGTGATACAGACAACTGAAGGTTATGGAAATGTAATCCTTTTATTCACAACGTTGCGACAGCCATGTGAATTATTATTGCATGCTTCAGTACAATCAAAAGATATTTGCTGAAAATAGGTATCGTAATTTAAACGTATCAGTTGCCTCACATAGCCGAAGCAGATTTTGAAAACATCTGATGACACCAGGATTGGGCAACTATGGTGAACGTTACCAAGATGGGCATGTAGATGCTAAACGTTAAAATATCACGGTTTTATCAAATCGCTAATAAATGCTTATAGTTAACCAGTCATGGTCCTGGTATAAATAATTTAGGTAGCACTTCCCCTATCGAAACAGAATATAAAATTTGGCATAATTGAACACAAACAATTATCATAGCCCAGCAGATAGTCAAAGGCTTTCCAACCAACATATGCAGGATCGAAGTTCATTAGCTTTGTATATACGTTTTTTAATATTGTGCGATTCTTTAACACAAGGCAATCTGTATTTATATCCTTATTAATGATATACAGAAATTGTGTAGTTAATACATTGTTAATAAGAGTGCTTTATTATTTACAAGTTTGAGGTGTTTATCATTTATGTATGCTTGATACGAGTACATTAATTCCTTCCTGAAAATACAAAATGATTATGAAAATCCTCTAAAAATCATTCGCGGAAATTATATCTGGAAAACGTGATTTCGAGAAAACAATGGGCCGGAATGAGTCGTAGAAGTCGATTCGATACAAGATAGCTGACATAGAGTTTGATTCAATTTGATCTGACACAATTTAGCTTGTTGGATTCAAAGGTCATTCATGATTATTTAATGATTGGTGTCTGATCGTTTTGTCACACTGGCATATTGTTAGCCTGTAAATCTGTTTGTAGACTACACTTGAGTAAACATATGTAGGAGGCTTAATATATTATGCAACTTCTTATCTGATGCTTTCTCTTCTCAAGATACAAGTGTGGCTGATGAATCCAACATTTATTTCGTCACTGAATTACTTTTAGTGATTAGTGATGAAATGACTGGGCTGGAGTAGATGATGATTCTGTTTCCGTCAACTTTTGTATAACACCAGAACAAAGCCCGCCTATTTGCCATCAATTTAACACTTCCATCAGTTACACAACAGAAACATAGCATTCTGATTAAGACTCTCACTGAGATTATTGTATTGCTTGTATACTGATCTGATATCAGGCAGGAATACCAAGTAACAAGATCATATTATACCGGTAATATAAGTTATTCTGCCACTGCGAGCTTGATACTGAATTTTATCTTGTTTCCGGGCGAAAATACCACACGACCGCGAATGTGGCATTCGCCAGGAAACAGGATAAAATCCAGTATCAAACGAGCAGAGACAGGATAACGAATTTATTTCTACGTGTAGCGTTTAAACTCTGGAAAAAGGTGAGGTAAAGTGGGTCTAAAACTTGCTAATCAGACACGACAATAGTGACAATAAAAACGGCTGGAGACGCGTCAAATATTTTGAAATATTCGGGATCAGCATTGTAGATTGGGTCATATTTCATACAAGAAATCTTGACTTCTGCTCAAAATGATAAGTCAAACGACCGTACAGCGCTGGAGTTTTATCGCCGAGTCTTTGACGGATCGACCGAGCTGGGGTCGAGTCGACGAAAAAGACTGCAAAGTTTGCGAAGAGAAAACGTCTGAATATAGTCAATCGTGAATTAAACAACGTATTCCAAAAATATTTTCTATCTGCTAACAGTATTTTGATTCATGTAACCTAGAATTGTACACGTCAAATAAGAATAAACGCGAATATCAGGGGTAAACTCCCACAGCACCCACATTGTTTGTTAGCTGCCAGTTCATGATTCACAATTTGCTATTCGGTTGTGAAGCTAGATGTCAGTTCACAGTTCACGATTAAAGGTATTCTAGCGACTGTATACACCCTTCCATGTGGTTTACAGTCACCAAACTTGGTACGGTACACATTTACTACGAGACAACAGCTACATGATGGTAGGGCCTACCGTTAGTTCCAAGATCCGCCGCTAGGGGGCGAATAGTGAACTGGCATCTGAATAAGTAACTGTTCCACCCTTGCAAGAAGTTTAGAGCCACCAAACTTCCAAACTACATATATACCTACCCGGTGGTACCGTTAGTTCCACGATCCACCTTCATGCGGTGAATAGGTAACTGGCATCTGAATAAGTAACTGGGATGGTAGACACCTTTTGACGTGATTTTGGCCACCAGACTTTGTACAATGTACATATATACTAGGACACACTATCTACATGATGGTGCCATTATTTTCACGACCCACCACAAGGGGGTAAATAGGTAACTGGCATCTGAATGAGTAACTGGGCTGGTAGACATCCTTGCATGTTCTATAGAGCCACCACACTTGGTACACATATACTACGAGACAATTATATTATGGTACCGTTAGTTCCACGATCGACGCCTGGGGGGGGGAGGCGAATAGGTAACTGGCATCTGAATAGGTAACTGGCATCTGAATAAGTATTTGGGATGATAGACACCCTTGCGAGTGGTTTAGTGCTCCCAAACTTAATGGTACAAATATAATGCGAGACACCACAAGGGGGCGAATGGGTAACTGGAATCTGAAAAAGTAACTGGGTTGGCTAGACGCCATTGCACGTGGTTTAGAGCCACCAAATTTGGTACATATATACTACGAGACAATACCCACATGATGGTACCGTTAGTTGCACAATCCACAGCTAGGGGGCGAATAGACAATCGGCATCTTAACAGGTAACTGGGTGGGTAGATATATTATGTGTGGTTCAGAGCTACCAAACTAGTATACGCATATACTATAGCAACTCCAAACAAGCTCTCAGACTGAGATTACTCCGCAAATACAAACCTTCTTCTATCACTGTGATGGCCTCATTATTCATTAACAAAATATCCCCGATTCACTGATAACGAGTTTATGTTGTTGATTTTTGTTTGAGTATGGCATGAATATAGTCCATGCGTATGGAACTGCCGTAGTGTGTGATGCAATGGATGCTATTACTAACTGTGTAGGGGTGACAGCTTGTTAGGCGATCATATGTCGACTGTACAGCTTTGTCGCTGAACGCAAATCAAAGCGCCAGTTAATTGTCCTAGATGGGCTATAAAGGTACATGTTGTTATGGCAGCCTTTCCGGTAGTTCAAGCTAGTTAACGAACAAAACAACGAACCTGCGGTTTGTCACTCAGTTGCCTCTCCACCTAAATCACTGTGCTGTATGGAAGATCCCTATTCTCATCGAGAGTTGACCAATCGAAACGTCAGCTTCGCCAGTAGACTGTTTCAATCAGCTCCGGAGACCACACCGAAAAGTTGTGTAATATTCTTCGGAACTGTGCTAGTGCATTCGACTGCGATCAGGGGTCAATTGGACCCCTATGATGAGGGTGATACTTTGGTCGAGCGACCGGGGTCGAAAAAGAGATAAAATAGGATATACCACTCTCCAGAGAAGAACAAGACAAACTGATTTTAATTGATAGTCCAATATATAGTGATTATGACTTACCGGTGATATTGACCAATTTAATTTTTAGCCTTGTTTTTCATGTTTACCATAATAGAAATGGCAAAAAAAGATGGGGGTTTTGGATGAAAATGAATTCTTCATCGGAACACATGTGAGAGATAAAACTGTCTCAGTGTATAGTTTATCAATTCTAGTTAATCTCAGTCTATTTCTACAATCTAGAGCAGAGTATCATGGTAATTCAAGATATCGGCCACATCAGATATGTCGTAATTTTTACATTTTATCTGTTTATTTCATCTAATTTTGCACATGCCTTGAAACGGTGGTATATACAATGGAAAACAGCTTGTAGTACATGTTTGTAATATAGATTGCTTCTCTATGGTAACAAACTTCTTCTCTGTGAATACATATATGCATTAATCAGAAGGATAATGCATGAATCAGATTGTAAACTAATCATTTAATATGTAATTCCACATAGAGGTCTGTAGTATGCTCTGACAGAGCAATTTCTCTGCACGTTATGTATGGGAAAGAAACATCACCAATGGAAATAATATAAGCTGGCGCATTATAATTCAGTGTTGACCTATTTATTTCGAATATTGTTCGAATATGAATCAAAACTTCAAATTTTATGTGCAATGTTTCGGCAGAGCCACAAAGAAAACACTTGGACCGTTGCTGTTTCTATAGCAACGACGATTTGGCCTGTAAAATGCGCCTGTATTACATACGTTTATACAAAGAAAAAAACCCGACAGTACTCACTAGGTATGAATGTATTAGAAGCTCCACCCTGTGAAACTTAACATGGTATACATATCTCTGAAAAGCTGACATGGGATAAATGGAATATGTCAGCAAAAAGTAAAATCGGTTGTTAGGTATGTTGCGATTTTTTTTTTACCTCAGAAAATACCTCAGATTGGCCTACGAATCTTTTGTATGATCCACTTTAGAATATGGATCGACTGTGTGTTCTTTATCAAAATAAATCTGAACAACTTAGAAAATATACAAAAAAAGAGGGGCCAAACGCCTAACTGGTAATTACAACACTGATTGTGATAGATTGTTACAAAAGAGTGGGCTACACTAAAGCAGAGAACAACCAATGCTATAGACTAGTCAGTTGTTATAAGATGTTCCATGACTTTATAGACATAAAATTTTCACATTTCTTCTCACTGGCATCTGTTACATCGAACCGCACCTACCACCCTTTTATTTTCTTGATGTTGTTATTTTACACATGTATACCTTAGTACATTATTTATCTTATTTTCATGCTACCTGATGATATCAATTTGTATGTATACGATCTGCATTTTTAACATTATTTATCTTATCTGGGTGCCTACCAGCCCAGTTACTTATTCAGCTGCCAGTTCACTATTCGCCCCCTAGCGGTGGATCGTGGAACTAACGGTACCATCATGTAGGTATTTTGTCGTAGTTTATGTGTACCAAGTTTGGTGGCTCTAACCCACTTGCAAGGGTGTCTACCAGCTCAGTTACTTATTTCTGATGCCAGCTCATATCACTTGATATTGTTATTTTACACATGTATATCTTAGCACATTATTTATCTTATGTTCATGCTACACCTGATATCATTTGTATTTTTAAAATTAGTTGTCTTATCTTCCTTATTTATCAGCTACATATGATAGTATCTTAACTATCTTTTGTGTATACTATATGTACCTTTGTTTTCATTTACATTTCAACTGTTTTATTATATTGTGTATATACTGTTATCTTCATGAATGTATTTGTATATATTGTTGAAGGGGGCGGGGGGACTTTGGCGGGCTCCGACCCATTTAACGACCCTAACTCATGTCAAAATCACTAAGTCAAGAAATAAACAAATTAATATTCCCTATTCAATCGAAACCCGTTATTTTGTTAATTTGAAACTAGACACACTCGAAATCAGCAATATAGACTATAATATGACTATATTGTTGTTTCAGTTTTGTTCTTAAAAGGCAAAAAAAAACTGTTGTTCCAATCCGATGGTTTGTCACAGATCCACACCTCTAGTTCCGATTGTCAGTATTTCCGCTAGCCTCTTCTAGGAAAGCGTAAGTAGTATAGGATGTCTATATGCCGTTTTTTCTCCTATCTCTTAACATGGTGACCTAAATTTTTTGCTCCACAAGAATTTGACCTCGACCCTGGTGACCTAGGGTCACGAAACTTGGTCAGTAGATTCCCAAGGATGTTACGCGTAGACTGCCGTTTTTAAAACAATTGTAACAAAAACGGAAGTGACGTCATCAAAACCGTAAATAGCCGATATCTTCCGAGCTGTAGGGGTTAGAGGCATGGGACTTTCGCTAATGGATACTTTAAAACAAAGACGTTCATCGGAATATAATAATGACGCCATTCAACCCGAAATGAGCCTATATCTCGGTAAAGGTTAGAGTTATAGGACTTTCGGGATTGCGTGTATTGAAGCTGTCTGGCATCGTTGAATGGAAATTATTAGAGGTCTAGAGCCGCCGCGACTACCACGAGTGAAACGTCATAATGGCATTAATCAGCTATCTTGTCCGAAAAGAGAATACTCACGTTCTCCGGCCTTGAACTATGCTGTCCTTCCTATGCGGGGGACATATGAAACAGGCCCGGCATTCAATAGACAACCATGAAAAATTCCCAAACCATAAAGGAATACTAGTAATTTGTAAGAAACAGTTCTCAATGATGTCGATTCGCTATTCGTCATTGACCCGACGAGGAGCTCAGTCGCCCTTTATTCGATTCATTCTAATCAATCATCGCTGCCAGCGATGAAGGGGGTACACGCAGAAATTTGTAGCTTTTTCATAAGGAAGGATAGATTGAGAAACGGGATGAATTTTCTCGGATAAAAAACACAATATACAATTGAAGTCTGATTTTATTCTTCACGGTAATACGGCGTACATACATATTTTTATCATTACGTATACATCGAATATGTGGTAGTGTACATGGTTGTGCGATATTTAGGTGCAATCTTAAGATATAAGTAGTCATACTACACGTATGTAGCGTTCGATCAGTGCCCCCTCTGTATTCGCCCTATTATTGAAAAAATATTACCTTATTCTATAATCTACAATGTGAGTTTTCATAACTACTGTGCATATTCGTTCTATTTTCTTCATATAATATACAATTGTCCGTCTCCACGTCATAACTTATAAGCATATACACATGGATTAATGGTTAATATTCTAGACACCAGAATCCATACGGGAGTGTATCGTAACCATCAACGATAACGCCTTTATCGAACACGACTCTGTAGTCTTTCTTCATTTCCTTGGTAAGAATTGTCGTTGAGAATTTATCTCTGCAAATCCTATGTGTGTCAGTGACCGTGACCTTGGATGGCCCGACACCACGAACTATATTAGCCACGGTGTCGTAATTTATATCTAGTGAGCTCTTATAGTTCAGAGTTATTCCTCGAACTTTGCAGTGCGATATATTCCCATCGCCATCGGGTTTCTCCAACTTATAGGCGTAATTCTTTGGACCCGCTGACGCGAATGTCACGATATTATTTCCTCCTAGCTCGTCGGTCAATTCTCCGAGAAATATACCTACGGGTGCTTCATCTTCTCCGTCCTTCACAGTATAGACCGCCGAATAAGTGTCCGCGTACAGGATACGTCGGTCTCCTAGAGATTCCAGGAGATTGTAGAGTTTAAGACGGGCATGGGTCGTGGTATACACTGCCAGGACGACGTTGGTACGAGCCGAAGGTTCGATGAAGTCCTCTTTATGCTGCCACTGAACTTCCACCATTTCCTCGTTGACAAACCGGACACTCTTAACCTCTTGTATATCGCTCGTCATCATGTCGAAGTACACGTCGGGTTCGCTGATATGCTTCGTCTGTGGCATGTTTGATCGTTGGCCGAATTTTCCCCAGAAACTGAATACAAAAAGCGCTATTACCGCAACTAAACATATCAATTACAATATTTCTTTTCCTTTTCTCTTACAACCAATTTAGCACACCAACAACGATATAACAGTAATACGGTTCTCTGAATCAATATACCGCAGTAGTGTTACGCAAACGCACAGATGTAATAATATATATTAATACGTAGCTGCTTGTTAATTATTATGTTTGTAATTGTTTCTAATCCTTTTCACTGTACATATGCTGTTTGTTATTGTACATGTATGTTTAAAATGTCTGTGGGGAGAGGCGTTCAAATAGGCTCTGCCTCTTCGCCGATCCTTGTTTTCCTGGTGAAATAAATATACTGTTTAAATCAACATACCTGTTCAACATCAGTTTTGCCAAAGCCCTCTGACCTGGATTCTTCTCGATGCGGTGCCAGTCCAATAGAACACCCTCTTTCTAAAAGTAACTGTCGATGTATTTCTGTTTCTTCTCATCATCGCAACACCGGGCTGGCCAATCGCTAGCTTCTTGTTTCATTTTCAAGAAGGTGTTTATGTAATCCGTGAATAGTCCTCCTTCTTTTGTGTCGGGGTCATACTGCGCGGTCTGATCGAAATGCCAGACCTCGTAAATGTTCAGAACCCGGTATCCTTTGGTGATCGCTTTCTTCACTTCGTCTATGACCCATGTCCCATTCAAAGCTCTTTCGAAGTCTCCGTGCGTACATGATTGATCTTTGTTCTCGGTGCAGGTTCTACAAAGAGGGAACATCAGTTTTCCATTCATCTTACAAGGAAGGACCGGCAGATAGAGTTGTTTCGGCGGAAGAATTTTGCATTTTACTAATCCTTCGTAACCCCCTAAATCTTTAAAATTCTCGGTAATGATGGTAGGATGACCTAGCGGGTATTTACAATTCCGGTTAACAAACGAATACGGGGACGTGAAGTCGACGTATTTGATAGTCTCTTCGGGTACGGTGTCTCTGTACAACTTGAAGGTTTCGGTGCGGCCACCGTAGAACGAATCTCTCGGCTCAAGAGGCGTCATAATCTCTAGCCGCTCAACGAAGGTCTTGATGTCCGCATTCTCCCGCAGGTCTTTATGCCAGTCGCATTCCCATTTCTGTACGTAGGTATATCCTAGATTTTCCCTGAACATTTTCTTGTCCATGGTTTGTTGGAATAGCTCGGTCATCGTTCTACCATTGACGGAGTTGACTGTATCCCTAGAGAAACACTTCACGCAGCCGTGCCAAATACATCCTTCGAACTGTAGGATAACTTTATCGGATGGAGTTTCGTAGTATCCGTCCACCGGATAAGGACCAACCTTGAACTCCTTCCCATTCTTGGCGTGCTGGATTCTAATCTTTCGCGTATGGCTTAAATACTTCATCCACTGAAACGCTGTAATGGACTGCTTCTGTTCAGGGTGATAGTCATGCGGTGGTATGATACCGATCGTGTTGGGCTGTAAAAACTTTGTTCTAAAGACCAGGTTACACGCGGAAGCCATAGTAATACAGGACTTGAAAGGGTCGATGCCCGGGTCCTCCTCCCCTGATGAGGTCATAGACATGAAGTGTAAACAGCAGTCCTTCAAAATCCGAACATCCGACCTGCAGTATTTTAACAGTTCGTGTTGAAGACCGAACTCGTCTTTCTTGTGAACCTCGTACGACTGATAAAATTTGGTTCGATCTTTGGGTTTCATACTTTCGGTATTGTAGTATTTAGCGTCAGGTAAATGAGATAAATGGGCAATCTGATTGGCGACACAGTTGTACCGATGTGGAAAATGTCCCTTGCATAATTCTTTTATTCCAAATGTTCCAGGTAATTTACTTAGTGGCATCGGAAGAAAATTGATGGAGTCTATGAATTTCATGTCGCATGCCGGTACTTGGATCGACATTTAGTACCGCTTAAAATTATTTTGGGTAAAATGGCATTATCTAACAGGTATCTCAGAATAAATTAGAAGTCATAGCCTTTGAAATTGTGTGCGATACATGTGGATCCACTGTTGTCTTCCGAAAATAACCACTGACAAAATTCGATTCGAGTATTCGGCCCCGAAAATACGTGTTCCCGCTCCCCACAATGTTCGCATGTTTCCTTGTCATTCGAAAGACAAGTTTCGCACACTTTAAAAGCTACGCATAAATTGGGTGTATGAACGCCGCCATCGTGTGTACTCTCGAAATCATAGAAGACGTATGTCGTGACATCATCATCCTCTTCTTCCGGTTCAGTGGTCACAAAGGTTTCAGTTACCGTGTCATCCGTGTTGTTTCGGCCAACTTGCGTCTTCGACGGTTTCATATAACAAAGGTGGCCTTGTAGTACATACTCTTTACAAGTGTGGCAGAATGTTTCCCCGCACCGATGGGTGTCTTCTCTATTCAATTTATTGATGGTTTTAGTGCATTTCAAACACCGGTAATAGTTTTTGCAGGTGGAATTGCCTTTATCGGTGGTACGCTTGTGATTGTCGAAACATAGTTGACCTTTAAAATAACCATTACAGCTAGCGCACAAAATCCATTCACCGGCATAATCCTCTTCGTGGATTTTAAAACAACACCCGCAAACTTTATTACACTTGTGCTTCTCCTTATTACTGTAGCCTTTCAAACACTGGGGGCAAAAATAACTTCTGTTCAGGAAAGCTGGCATAGAGGTAATCACATCAAAATGCGAATCGTGATGATACAGATAAATTTTCATCTCAGCTTCGGGTCCGGAAAAAATAATAGCGTTGAAATGATCCTTGGATACCAGGTTCAACTGATATCCAGGTAAAACAGACTGGAACAGTTTGACTTCTTCTAGTCCGCAAATACCTTTCGGTACATCTGCTTGCTTGTGCAGCGCTAACGCCAAGTCGCGTTGAATGGAATACCCGTCACGAATACTGGCCCATTTCTCGTGTTTATCCAATTTCGCTTTGGCGGTAACAATAGCGCGGGCGCAGCAAAGGCTGTCACTATTTTTTATGCGTACAATACACTTTTTGTCTTGTCCAAGTCGACGTATGGGGCAGGATGTCCGATATGCCTTCTACCTCGATATCTTTGGAAGTCACTTGAAAAGTTTTGGCTCTCGTTTTGAATTTGGTCATGTACTTTTCGTTCAGAACTCTCACATCGTAATGCTGTTTCGGGTCATCTAACCTGGGTTGTTTGCGCGATGCATTGTTGGCGAAAGTAGAACGGCGTTTACCGCCTCCGTGTTGAACGAGATGCCGCTGTAGACTATCTGGGCGGCTGAATACTTTCCGACAGGTCGGACACTCGTGCTGATCATCGCTTGTATGTCGATCCATATGACGGTCTAGATGAAATTTCTTGCTAAACGTTTTCGAACACAAGTGACAAGAAAATGCGCATCGGGCATGCTCCGTCCGTTTATGTCTTTGTAGAAGATTCGGCTTAGTGAATGAAGCATCACATATATCGCAGGAGTAAGTCGACTCCATGATGAGAGTTTTTTGAGGGTACGTCTTTCCACGTCAACGTCCAACAGTGAAATGAACTGAAAGAATGTGAAAAGAAATTCTATATACCAGTCGTGCACTCTGCAATTTGATTGGTGGGTCTGATAACTATGCTTTATTCCTCTTCTTTTTTATTTTACTGATTGAGCGATACCGTTTGTATTCAAACTTTATATATAGCCTGATACTCACCACTCCTAGAATCAATGTGTGTTGCAATAAGATAAGGAACTGTTTCAGCGATACACTGTTAGGATGCAGGTCTATAGTGATGCGTAGGTTTTATTCGGTATATCTACAAAAGACAAAGAGAGTTCTTGTAAACTTGATATGCGGACACCTCTACTTATAGCAAAAAATCGCGGAGAGAACACACGCACGTCTTTCATCTTTGAAGGTTTGGAGAGAAATGAGAAATAACGAACAGGGTCTTCCTTTAACCGCAACCGTAATGTGAACCATGCCTTTTCATTGGCTAATTCATCGGCTGTTTGTTATCCGTATTCTGATTAGTCAGTGAGATTCAGAATTCATAATTTTATTATTAACATGCCAGGGCTTATGGGAAAAATACCCCTTCTACTGCCTGTTTGTTCTTCAATATTTAAAACATGGAGTATGGACGCTGAGTGCGGTTGACTTATCATGTTGAAGAATCGTGACTCTAAGATCCTAGGTTAACTTTTATGATTATTATATGTATTATGGCAATCGATATGTTTACTAATTTAAATCTCTCTGTCTACGTATGAATGTCGATAACTGTAGTATTCTGCTTACGGATGTATTATAGGACATTCCGATAATATAATTTGACAATACGAGGTCATCTTCTCATACATCAATAATTTCGAACTAAGAGTATGAATACTGGAATCCTTTGGAAGCTAGAGATAGTCTCAATTAGCTGTACAAAGCAATTATGTATCATCGACATTTCGTTTGGAATGAGAGTGTGTACGTGTGTGTGCAGAATGTGCTGGTGGCTAATACGAAAATATATAGAGAGCAAAACAAATCGGTGTGCTCACAACGACATTACAGTTTAACGCTGGAAAATTCACCTGGGTGAAGTTCATTTTGGACGTTTCGTGAATGCGAAAGTAATTTTAATCCCATAGAATACTGAAATTATATACAGCATACAAACAGTTGCCAGTGGAAAAGTCCCTCATAACATTTACCTTCATATATGGTAAGTAAGATTTAACCACCTCCACTTTGTACAGAAATAGAAATAAAATAATGCTAATAATAAACATCTTTTTGTGACAGCATTGCATATGGTATGAATTATGACATTATTTTAATCTTATCATATACGCCAAGGAGGATGACCCTCTGTATACAACTGCACTGAAAAAAAAAAGAAACTTGAGCGTATAATGAGAAACTGATAAAACATGATGTAAATTGCAAACCATGTAATTTATGTGGGCACCTATATGGGGTATATCTGACCAACTTCATCATCAAGTATATACATGTATGAAATCGTTTGGGCGCAATTGAAAGTCTATGAGAACCTGATCTTCATTTAAATAATATAAATATTTATATTGTATGAGATTTCGATAAGATACTGACACACATCAGTGTTAAATTGTATGTGTGGCTTAAATATTGTTGTTACTAGTCATTTCAAATCTATCAGTACCGTTTTCCTAGCTTTAACATGAACTCTGCTGTTAACATGCATCGACGCACAAAGCGGTATACACGTATGAAGTACTGGTATCCAAAAGCTGACAGTAGCTTTAAATGAACAGGCGTGTACGTCAATATACCCTATGTTCACCGAATGTAAAGAACAGGTTGGCTTGCAAACAAAGTTTTCTAGATTCTGTTTAGCTGGGATCAGTTCTGCTGGTGTTCAACACGACTGACCGATGTCAATTTGTTAATTTTAACAGCACATTATGGTATATATAGAACGTTTTAGCTTGAATGTATATAAATTAATAAATGCCATCTGAAGTGGAAAAATATATCAACTCACCAAACAGTGTTAGTAGTATAGTAAACGTGAAACTGTATAGCGTTAACCCGGATGTAATGACGTCACCGGTAGGAATACGTAAATTGAAGAACTAGCGCTTCACTGCGCATGCGCAGAACTTTGGGTGACGTCATAAGTGTGTGTGTGTGCGCATGCGTGAGTGATGTGAGTGGAGGTGGGTTCAAAATGGCGGATACTTACCTCCCACTCCACAACCACACAGGCCGCCATTTTGAACCCACCTCCACTCACCAGTGCACTCATTGACACCGGTTGTGTGGAGGTGGGTTCAAAATGGTGGATACTCACCTCCCACTCCACCACCACACAGGCCGCCATCTTGTACCACCTCCACACCGGTGTCAGTCAGTGCACTGGTTTGGATACAAAATGGCGGATACTCACATGCCGCCATCTTGTACCCACCTCCACACCGGTGTCAGTCAGTGCACTGGTTTGGATACAAAATGGCGGATACTCACATGCCGCCATCTTGTACCCACCTCCACACCGGTGTCAGTCAGTGCACTGGTTTGGATACAAAATGGCGGATACTCACATGCCGCCATCTTGTACCACCTCCACACCGGTGTCAGTCAGTGCAATGCCGACATCACTTCAATTATAGTCGAATAATAAAATGGGACATCTTATCTTGATTTTCCTACCACAGTGTTTCAAAATGGCGGCCTGTTGGTGGCCGCCATTTTGTAACCCACCTCCCACATCCACACAGCATGCTGAATCACATTGAGCAGCATCTACATGCATGTAGATGCTGCTCAATGTGGAGGTGGGTTACAAAATGGCGGCCACCAACAGGCCGCCATTTTGAAACCCACCTACCACAGTGTTTCAAAATGGCGGCCTGTTGTTGTCCACCATTTTGAAACCCACCTACCACAGTGTTTCAAAATGGCGGCCTGTTGTTGTCCACCATTTTGAAACCCACTTCCCACTACACATGTATAAAAAAACGTATAAAAGGAGTCGATTTTTAGGGATAGGGGTGTATTCAATCTGCCTTACCTGACCTGCCTGCCTGCCTCCCTGCCTGCCTGCTTGCCTATCCGCTTGTATGAGACGAAAAACATGAGACGTGGAGAAGATTTTCCAGACGATCCAGCAGCACCTCCGGTTGAAGTCTTGCCTGAAGACGAGCGTGTGAGGGCCATTTATCAACGTCACTGGGCTACCATACGCCATTGTTATCACCGTAACCGTCGTCTTTTGGATTTGTACAATTTTCGCTTGGAGGACCTCACGTATCTTCCTACTTACGCCGAGAACATTTTCCAAGATCAGGGTACTGCCTTCAAATTGAATTTGACATTTGGGTATATCTTACGGCACAAAAACACGGACCAACTGCGGTATTTCTAACCGAGTAATAATTCGTATGTGTTTGACCAGCCATTCACGATCACAGATGCTATATCTCTGGAGCCATTCATCGACCAATTGACTACGTTGGATCCATTGGAATGGTCCCGGTTGCAACGCCCCAATACCCAATGGATGGTGGAAATGGTGACTAACGTCACATTTTTCGTCACGAAAATGAGAGATCACCCGATCGGAGCTCCTGTACTACTTCCTCCGTGGTTGCTTCATCGACACGGCCTGTATTCATTAACAGCAGGGCAAAAGGGGCCCTACAAAGACCGGAAATGTCTGTTTCGGTGTTTGGCCGTGCATGTGCACCAGTGTGACCCCCAGGCTTGTAACACAGTGGCCGATGGCTATTGGGAGGAGTATTTAGAGCAGCAAGACATTGACCCGCGGCACTTCCGTGGAGTGCCGTTTAAGAATTTAGATGACGTGGAAACACTGTTCGATATTAATATCTTTGTTTATCGATTACGATGCGAAGAGGGGGGTACATTTGTGGCTGAATTGGTTCGGCGATCAACAGAACGGTATGCTGCTACGATGAAAGTCAATGTGTTCGACGACAATGGCGTGAGTCATTTTTCGCTGATCTCCAATATGAGCCAGTACGCTCAGTCTTTCAGTTGTGCCCAATGCCATCGGGTGTTTCACCGTTCCCACGACTTACATCGCCACGAGAAAATCTGTGACAACAGTGTCAAGCGAGTCTATCCGGGTGGAGTGTATCATAATGCACCTACTATTTTCCAGGAACTGGCCGATGAGGGTGTGATGATACCGGAAGAGGACCGTTATTTTCCCTACCGGGCATGCTATGATTTTGAGGCCCTGTTGGAGCCCATGGACCTGTTTTCGGCTAAAACGCAGTGGACACAGCGACATATCCCCCTCAGTGTCAGCATTTCATCCAATGTACCTGGCTATGACGCTGCACCGGTGTGTTTCGTGTCCACGGGAGAATCCCATGAGTTGATCACCCGTATGATGGAGTATTTAGGGGAAGTCAGTGCGGCCAGTACGGAATTGTTGGTGGCCAAGTTCGAGGACGTACTGGCCCAGCTGGACGACCGCATTCCTGAACCGGGTGTAGCGTTCAGCGACAATGAAGAGTCCGAGTCCGAGTCGGAGCCCGAGTCCCTGCAGTCGCAGCCTCTGCAGTCGCAGGATGTCCCTTTACCGAAACCGTATGCGGAGAAATTGAAGTTACGGTTCCTACAATACCTAGGCCAGTTACCGGTGCTCGGCTTCAATTCGGGTCGATATGACTTGAACATGGTGAAGGAATTTCTATACCCTTACTTGGCCCAGTCCGGTACTCTCAAGTCCGTCATCAAGAAGATCAACAACCACATGGCCCTCACTACCACATCACTGCATTTCCTCGATGTAAGGAATTACCTGGCACCTAATTGTAGCTATGAGCAGTGGGTCCAGGCCTATCACTGTGCACAAACCAAAGGTTACTTCCCTTACACCTATATGACGAGTCTGGACCGCTTAGAAGACACCCAGTTGCCACCCCGGGAAGCGTTTTACAATGACCTGAAAGGGGAAGCTCTGCCAGAGGCCACCTACATCGAACTCCAGCAGGTATGGAACGCTGAACATATGCAGACGTTGCGAGATTTCCTCATATGGTATAATAACCTAGATGTGGTTCCTTTCCTGGAAGCGGCCGAGAAAATGGTGCAACTCTTTCGTCGCCAAATGCATGTGGACATATTCAAGGAGTGCTTAAGTTTACCCGGTCTGGCGCTTCGCCATCTGTTTCAAGAGTGTCCTACGTACTTTTCACTCATACAACAAAAAGATGCAGACATGCACGATTGTTTGAAGCGGAACATTGTGGGTGGCCCTAGCCTTATTTTTCACCGCTACCATGAGAAGGATGTGACTACTCTCCCCAGTGGGAAACCGTGTGCCAAAATCATTGGATTTGACGCCAATGCCTTGTACTTGTGGTCTCTCGCCCAACCTATGCCCAGTGGGCATTATACACGTTGGTTGGCAGAAGGTCGGCATTTTACACCGCAACGGACACCTTACAAACATCTCGCCGACCAGTGGTTGGACTGGGAAGCCTATCGACGGGCCATTTATATTCGTCACCAGACCAACGCCACAGAGAAGCGGATAGGAGATCGCCGTCTCCCCGTCGATGGGTTTGCCCTTGTACAAGGCACACCGACCGTTTTCCAGTTTTATGGCTGTTACTGGCACGGCCACGAATGCCATTTCAGCGCTGGACGCTTCAATGAGCGACGTGGGAAATCGGCAAAAGAATTACGTGAAGAAGTAGTGACCAACGGAGATTATGTCAAAGAGCGAGGATACCATCTCATAGAAATGTGGGAGTGTGAATTTCACACGATGTGCCAGGCCCTGCCCCATTTACAACGGTTCCTAAAAGAACGTGAGTACCCCTTGAGTCGTCGGCGACTGCTGAGTCTGCCCCAGATGTTGGACGCCATTCGTTCGGGACAGCTCTACGGCTTTGTAGAATGTGATTTGCATGTTCCCGACACTCTCAAGCCCCTCTTCGCCCAGTGTCCGCCTATCTTCAAGAACACGCTGGTGGGTCGGGCTGACATTGGAGAGACCATGGGCGCCTATGCGGAGCAACACGAGTGTTTGCCTAAACCTCGCCGCATGTTGATTGGAAGTATGTGGGGCGAGAAAATCTTGCTGGGCACCCCCTTACTGCAGTGGTACATGAACCACGGTTTGGAAATTACTCAAATATATCAGGTAATACAGTACGTACCTGAGGCTTGTTTTGCCGAGAATGCGGACCTCGTGACGAAGGCCCGTCGTCAAGGTGATGAATACCCGAGTCAGGCCATCATCGCTGAATCTTGGAAACTCACTGGCAATGGTTATTACGGAAAAACAGTAACGAACCAGGATAAGCACGTCAACGTGAACATTTGTACTACTACCCAAGCCCGCAAAAGAGTGAATTCTCCTCTGTTTCGATCCGTGGAGGTGATCGATGACGACACCTATGAAGTCACTTCAGCCAAGAAGACGATCCGGTACAATTTACCCCTGCAGATTGGATGTATGGTCTATCAGGTGGCCAAGCTGAGGATGCTGGAATTCATCTATGATTTTATGGGTGTGTATTTTCACCCAGCCGATTGGCAACTCATGGAAATGGACACCGATTCGGCCTACATGGCCGTTTCCCACCCGGACTGGGAGTCCCTCGTCAAACCCGAGTTACGGGCACAATATGAGGCGGAACGGGACCAGTGGCTACCCCGACGCGATCACTACACCTACGATAAGCGGACACCCGGGCTCTTCAAGCTGGAGTGGAGCGGAGATGCTATGATTGCGCTCTCCTCCAAGACCTACTACTGTTACGGAGGAGACGGAGAGGATAAGTTTAGTTGTAAAGGGTGAGCCGGCGCGATCCCAACATAGACAAAGCTCTCTACCTGGGCGTGCTGCAAAGCCAGGCCAGTGCGAGTGGCACTAACCGAGGATTCCGGGTCGTCGACCACCAGATGCGCACCTACATCCAGCAACGAGACGCCTTTACTTTCTTTTATCCCAAACGAAAAGTATTGGCCGACGGTGTGAGCACCACTTACTTGGACTTGTAAATGTCGACCTATAACTGTGGATACACAAATGTAAAAGTCAGGATGGCCGAGTGGTCTAAGGCGCCTGTGTGTAAATGCAGGTCGGCAAATGCTGTCGTAGGTTCGAATCCTACTCCTGGCAGAACTTTTTTTGTACCTTAACCCCTACTATGTGTACCCTGTATTCTATTTGTATATATATATATATATAGTCTAATCCTTTCTTGTTGACTTAAATAATAAAAAAAGTCAAAACCCATCATTGTGTTTTTTTCATCTTTTATTCAACGTCAGAACAACAACGTCATAACAATAATAAACAAGGGGTCTGCGCGCGCACGCGCAGTACATTTTTTTAAGTTAACCAGAGAAATGGAGCATGCACATTAAAACGAGAGGCCGTCCAGTCATAGACGAGGACATCACGGTCTTCGGCTTGACAATAATCATCAAACATATGTACAATGGAAGGCATAGAATGTCCTCTACTCCGGTGAGTGAGATAAAACACACAGTACTGTCCGCACACACTACTCAAGGGGCCTTGTAATCTTTGCGTATTCCAACGCCACATTGTAGTAGAGACGTCCATGAATTTCTCCAAATCGGCATGTAGGGGTGCAAGTCCGTAGGAATCAAAGTATTCGCCTTGGCCATGGGTGTCCACGTACACAGCTATCCAATGTTCACCGGGTCGACTCCTCGGGTCTGTATTCAGGATGTAGGCTGCTGGGGTGGTGGAGTGGGTAGGAAACACATTGCGTGGAAACACACCTCGAAAGGGGATCTTGGGATCTCGCTGGAGTATGTCCATCAGCTGCTCTGTATCCATGTTAGGTGGAGAAGTCACACAGCACGTTTCTTTGCTGATCCACGCTGATGACGTTATCAAACTCGGCGTAGCAAATCACGTTAATGGTGCTGGGTAGAGGGCGGGAGAAACGCAGTTCCAACCGTAGGTTTCCTTTCTTCAGCAAAGCCAGTTGATGATCGTGTTCCAAGGTGGGGGTGAGGTCAAAGGCGAACAATGTGTACCCCTTCATAAAGTCGTCTCGACTGATGGTATTGCCTTCGTCCTGGTTGTTTTGTCCTGTGGCTGTAAACAGGTTCAGGTAGGTCCGCACATAGTTTCCGTTAGTAAAGTCCGGTTGTAATGGACGGGCTGGAATTTGATGGCCGGCCACGTGCAGTGCCACAAAGTTAATGTTGAAATGTTGAAATTTGAACGGATTCTCAGCCCAATTTCCATTGAATGCGGTGTTGGTCACACACGCCAGGGTAAGACGTTTAGGCAGATCCCCTAGAAATAAATTTTCACGATTGGCCATCATCGTACCTGATGGCACAGAGAACACCTTGGTCTGTACGCGTCGGATGGGGTACTGGGCTGGTTTTTTCGATAAGGCTTCCATGTGACCCAGCAACACGCCCTGTTGCAAATCTACCGTACGGACAAACAGGGCTGCATCTTCAATGACGATATGGTAATGGATATCTCCCTCTCCACCGGCCATTAAGGCGAACGTGGGTAAGGACCGGATCAACTTGATCTTGATGGCTACACCGTTCATCATGTAGCGGTCTTGCATGAACAGATCGGCGTGCAGTCGTCCCATCATATCGATGGACTTGCTTTTGGCTGCCAGTTCTTTGCGTGCCGTGAACCCAGCATTGTTACCGGTTATGGTGTCCAGGTGTCCGGGTCTATCCCTGAAGTACAGCTCAGCTTGTAAGTGTGATTCTTTGGCATCAATACCGTACGACAACAGCGTTTCCATGTAGGCTCTGTACGGGTACGTATTGGTGGACGTACTGATGAGTTTATCGTTCAGACCTATATCCACCTGTTGGAACAAAGAGTGCAGCCAAAGATTCACCGGGCCTACTTTCGCATCGTCCTCTATGTCCGTCCCATCCATGGCCGTTATTTTGGCTTTCACGTACAAGTAGGTGTGGGCTAAATCCAGGTAGGCCGTATCTTTGTTTTCAATGGAAAATTCCACGGGGCCCACTCCCGTCAGGCTAGCCAGGGGTCGATGTTCTACCCAACGTCCTTCGGCTATACTCGTTTGGGTGGGTGGAATAGTCCACAAATCCAATTCACTGTTGGTAGATGGACATGACTCGGAGTGAATGAATGTCATTATGCGAAGATGTCTCTCCTACTTCTCTTCTTCTTTTTCTTCTGGGGCTTAGTCCTCCTGCTCTGGGGTGTGCGTCGTTGGTGTGTTGGACGTTGAATGAATCTGGGGAGTGTCGGTCTTTGTCTTTTAAGGGCTTTGGCGATCAAGACGCTGCCCGCTTCTTTAGCCCGGCGTTTCAAGGCTTGTCGGGGTGCTGTGCCTTCCATCACATCACCGGCCACGCGCAATCCACTGCGTACCGCTTGTTTTCCCACCGCTTTCACACCCCGTGTCACCATGGGTAAAAACGTTTTCACAATGCTGCCCAGTATGTTTCCCAATCCGTGACCGCGTTGCATGCGTGCCCCGCTAAACATGGGCAAGCTTCCGCCCGTTTGTTTCTTGTAGTAGTCGACATAGCTGGGCGTATGGCACTGGTAAGGCACGTACATTATACGAAGTGAGGAGAGCGAGCTTGTCGGAAAGCAAGTGTCAGCACCACTTTTCCTCGTTCGAATGGGATCGGACGTCCCGTGTCATCTCTTATATCCACCGTGATCGTGGTGATATCGGTATGGCGTACGGGCAGGTACATTATATGGTTGAAACTCTCGGTGGCTTGTTCGCCATACGTCTTGCTAATGGGCACCACCCGTAACAGAGGTGTGTTCACATCACCCACAATATGGCTGTCCACGGCATCCGAGTAGACGTACAGTGCGTACATACCTACTTTCATATCCATCAAATAAGTCCCGTTGGCAATGGTGGCTCCCTTGTAGACGCTGTAAGGCAGCCTTAACATTTGGTGTAGTGTAGGACTGAGTTTCACCTTCACGTTAGCGGTCAGCATGATAGAGCTCTTCTCGTTGTGTACGTTGACATCGAAGAATATGTTTCTCTTGAAGCGCAAGGCTATCAGGCGTGTTGGATCATCCGTGCTGAACTTTAGGGCCTTGTACTCCATCAAGCCATTCAGACCCTCTATGAACTTCTGCGGCGTATCGTATTGGCCTTGGGGGAGAATGAGTTTGTAGACTTTATCTTCGTAGGTCACTTCGTACCATACTTCTCCGTCTTGTACGTTGTACCATGAGTAAGGGTATTGAATATCCACCAGTCCACATTCCCAGCGTCCCGGTAAATGTAACGGTTGGGGTAATTGCGTGACATACTTGGTCAAGGTGTTGTCAGGAAACACGTCGAGTGAGCTATTACTGGGCAACGTCAGGTAAAACATGACGACTGAGTTGTTCTGGCTTCTGCACCGGGTTTTTATAGGGGTTATTAGTAGGGTGTCCTTAGTAGGGTTCCCACGCCTTGGGCGCCTGACCTCGGCGTCGTGACCGTCGCGGTGACTTAGCTCTGGGGCTTTGCAGGGGATGGCGTGGTAAAAGGGGTGACGAAGTAGGTACCCGCCGTGCGGGTGTTTTGGGCGGCGTGTGCGGTTGCCATTCACCACCTTCCCAGATAGGAGGAAGTGGAGAGGGAGCTTGCATCCAAAGAGGTGACGAAGTAGGTGGCCGCCGTGCGGGTGTTTTGGGTGGCGTGTGCGGTTGCCATTCACTACGTTCCCAGGTAGGAGGGAGACGTCGAGAGGGAGCTTGCATCCACTTCCAGCGTTCACGATTTCCTACCAATTCTTGAGGGGTGTGCGTGTCTTTTAACCCCTGAGCAAAGGCTTCCCAGCCCGGTGGATTAGAGTGTTTGCGAGAACGCACCATATCGTTGATCAAATCCGTGATATGAGACCCCGGCACCACTTGGTTTCGAATCAGTAGGTTTCCTTCCGCATTCCAATCCATATCGGCATTCTGTTTCACCCGATCCAACAATAAACGGGCCTTGGTCTTGTAGGCTTTAGGCACACTGGCCAACACTTCCTGTTCCAGCTCAGGTGAGGCCGAGGATGACGGTGGTGGTGGTGGGGATGTAGTGGGCGTGGTGGTGGTAGGTAGTGGTTGTGTACTCCTTCCTCTATATTGATCCATAAACGTCTGGTACTGGTTCAGCGTATGATGGTAGAGTTGAATTTTCTCGTGATCGGGCAGTCGACGTTGCAGTATACTATTCATCTCTTCATCCAGAGACTGGAGTTGTTGCACTGTGGCCGGGACGGGATAGGGGGATTGCAAACTCTGTAACAGTCGAGGTTCGACCAGCATCATTTTTTTCGTATGGTCCATGTTTTTAGCGTCCCAAGATGGAACCGAGTAACGGGCCCAGTACAGTAGCGGCTAAGGGGGCGAGGAGTGCGCCGAGAAATCCACCTCGCTGTAACACCTGTTTCTTTTTCTTGACACTGCCCGTTTTCTTGACCAACGTTCGGAGACCCGCCTTGTGCCGTTGCAATTTCCCTTTCTGCAGAGGACTGAGTGGAACATTGCCTTTTAATACATTATGAGCCACTTCACACAAACACCGGACCAAGTCGGCATCCGCGCCGCGCACCAGGGCCCGGCCCACCTCCGGTGGCGCGCTGCGTAATACCCGCAAGGTCGCTGCGTGCTTGCGTACGCGTGCAGACATGATGATAGAATGAGGGCTCGAGTACCTTGTCTTCTTCTTTTATCTTTTTATCCTCTTTTATTTGGGGGTGTACACCGTCTGTATCTCGCCGGGAAAAATCAGGGTACGCAATCGCAGGGTGGAGGGCGTGTCTTGTTTCAAGTCGATGAGTAGATAGCCGTGAGCAGGTTGGGTCGCATCTTCAAAGGCTTCTCGTACAAAGGCCGTGTTTTTAGGGTACATCTGTTGAGCCAGGTGGGTAATTTGGGAAGCGTCTCTGGGGTTTTTGAATAACACCACATACTGAGCATTCAAACTAATGTTCCGGTGTTCTTTGTTCTTACTGAAGAGATTCTGTACGATGTAGATGATGCTCAATCGACGATGATGGCTGCCTTTGGTAAAGAGACGGGTGATTCGACTATCCGTTTCCGTCATGAGATCGTCGACCACTACCAAAGTGTCTTGGGGTGTATCTTCAGGCGGTAAGCCTTCCACTAAGGTGAGTCCCGGGACACGGGCCAGTGCCTCGTACGCGGGCTGCCAAGCGCCATAACACCACAGGATGCGAGCTAGAGGGGGTGAAATCAGGGCTGACCCATGTTGGATGAGACGTTGAACAAAGTGCGTTTTTCCCGACCCGGTCGGTCCAGCGATGAGGCACGTGAATGGATGCTGCCATCGTGGGTCCATCGTTTTTCTTTATGGGGTGATTTGCCCTCGACGTTTAGAAGCCCACCCAGTTGTCGGGGCTGGCGCAGGGGATAGTACTCGAAGGGATACCGTTGTCGGGGTAAACGTGGTGATTCACGGGGATCCACTGCCAATATGTTTAGCGGCGTCGTGGTGGTACTAGAGGGGGGTGGTGATGAGGTGGAAGGATCGCTTCTCAGGGATAACGGAAGATCACGTGGAGTCGTCGTGGAGGGCTGGATGTAGCGGGTAAAGGGTAACTTAGTGGTGGCTGGAGTAGACGACGTCTGGGCTGGAAACGTAGGTGTCTGGGTTGATACGTGGCGGACCCTTGACGTCTTGGTTGGTGTAGGCAGTGTGGTCGTGGTGGATGATGGAGAACGCAGGGTGTTGAAACAGGATATCACGTACGACAAATCGTAGAACACACCTGTAAATAGCGTACCCAGAACCACGACTAGACACAACACCGTACCGACTTGTGCTTTTCGAGTTCGTAACAATAAGGGTAGACGTGTACTATCCATGGTACAAATCCTATACTGAAGGCAGGTGGTGATAGGCGTTAGCCTTTATAGACGTTTCATGTCACGGTCGGACACCCAGGAATTAAAGGAACGAGGCCAGCCTTGCCATTTGACGAAATGATAGGGAATCCCCCGTCGACGCTCCGTTTTCAAAATCTTTTCCACCGTGTAGTAGTCTTTCGATGTTTTCACTATGGGTTGTAATTCTGCCTCGTAAAACGTGCCTTGCAGTCTCTCGCCTTGTAGATCTTCCAGTTGATAGACGTGGGGCTGTCGAGGTTTATGGCGAACGATGACAAAGTGTTCGTCACTCCAGTTGGGCAAGTAACTTTTCTCAAATTGGCCTTTCACTTTACTGATCCGCACTACATCTCCACGTTTGTACCGGGGTGCCGTCAGGGGTGGACTGTCTTCTGAGTACAGCGTAGCACGCACTTGATGTTCGTTGCGTTCTGTCACAGTACGGGGCGCTCGCTGGATACTGCGATGATAGGCGCGATTGTAGCCTTGGACCAGTTGAGGGAGTACATCCAGGTAGCGTCGAGTGTTTTGGGCCGTAAAATACTTGTACATGCGTCCTTTGAAGGTCCGATTAAAGCGTTCCACTACCGAAGCTTTCGTCTCGTTGTAGGTATGAAAAAAAATACCTTCTGTTTCTTAAGAAAGGCTTGAAAGGGTCGGTTGAGAAATTCTGTGCCTTCATCGGTTTGCAAATAAAGTGGTTTGCGTCCCGTCTTGAAAATCTGCTGAAACGCTGCTATGAGATTCTCTCCTGTTTTGGTGCGAACGGATAGGACCCAGGCATATTTGGATAAAATATCGATACAGGTCAATATATACCGATGTCCATCATTGTCAGGTGCAAATCGACTCATGTCCACTAAATCCGCCTGCCATTGTGCGTCTATACCGCCGACGATCACCCGGTTACGACGAAAATGGCGTCGGGCAGCTCGATGTAGACTATAGGTATCTTGCGTTTTTAACCAGTCTCGAACTTGAGTTCGACTAATGCCTTGAGAATGGGCCGCTCGAGCTAGCGCCCCCACAGCGCTATAGGCAGCTGGACTCGTTGGATTGTAATATAATTCGGTTAACACCTTGTTAATCGACGTCTCCTTTTCCTGCCGCCGTATCACGGTCTTCTTTTTTCCCTTCTTCGTCCCCGTCATGTGTGTGGTTCTCTTCATGGGATGACACTGACCCTCTAGCCTGTGTGCATTCACTACATATAGGATTTTTCCCGGCTGTAGTATCTGGTTTACAGAAACGAAAAACTGCATCATGTAGTTTTTCATGAGGTTCAGCTAGCGCGTCTTCTATAGCACGAACCCACGCCAATTGCTCGGGTGATCGAGCGTCCGGTGTAAACAACTGGTCCACAATAGGCACTATTTTCTTCAAGGCTTCCCACACAGAGGGCGTTAGGCTGATACTGCGCATAGGCTCTTTGTAGCGGCCCAGACGTATGCAGAGGGGTGGTAGGGAATATACGTACATGGCATTGTCCAGGTGGATGAGATCTCCGTCCAACTCACCGCTCAACACCCGTTTAAATTTATTCCATCCATCACGCTGTAGTGTCACCCTCGGATTCGGTAGCCTCTCAGCGGGCGTCCAGTAAATAGCTTGATCGTCTTTCACCAGGGTGACTTTATCTGCATAAACGTATAACCTCACACTGGGTGTTAGAGGCAGGATGGCTCGTAGTGGTAGCGACATGCTTGCTCTAAATGTCCAACGGTGAATGATACACACTCTGTCTCATCCCCTGTATTTATAGGGTCAGGGCCTATTCTGTGAGAGGCGCCCCGTGTGGAGCGAATACTTTATCCACCACGGGAACTATTTGTTGCAAAGCCGTCCACAAATCGGGATCCAGCGTAAATCCCCCTCGCTTGAGACAGATCAGTCGGGCAAAATAAGGTCCCCGAAAAATATATACATCGCCACACAGGTGTATACTATCTCCATCGAGATGACCGAATAACACACGTTTCAAGGTATTCCAGCCTTCCGAGGTTAAAGACACACGCGCCGGTTCTGGCGTGCACCAACATCGCGAATCATCATCAATAAGCTCGACGCGTTCGGGATATAATAATAAGGTACAATCCGGGGTCAGCGTACGGGTCACGATGGAATTCGATTCAGGGTACAGTAGATCATGAACTTCCGTAATAATAGCTTTCAGGGCCTGCCATAATGCTGGCCAAAGTACAATCGCGCTACCCCCACATTGTTCTAACCGTGGAAAAAACGAATCCTCTCGGCCACTCCGTAGGTACACACCGACGCCGACATGCATAAAATCTACTTCGGGTTCTTTGCCTTGTAACATACGCGTCATTAGCGTCCACCCGGCAAGGCTTAAACATAAATTCACTTCTTCAGGATGTTCCTTGATAAGGTGCAATTCATGCTCGTACACGATAAGAATCACTTCAGACGTCACTTGAAAGAACGCGAGCTCTTTCCCCGGCACTGCCATAATGAGGAATGGCAAAAATACTAGCCAGGCAAAAATTTATATAGATCGATTCTTGCTAATTTTTCATTGTAAAAATTGTCAATAAAAAATTCATACCCTGAGAAAATAATTAAATTAACAATGCAATTATTTTTATAGACGCTCCCCGAGTGCATAAATTAATAGTCTTGACTAATAATAGGATAAAAATAAAATTATAGCATTGCTAGACTAGAATATCAAGTCCTGATAATTATCAGAACAATCCATAGGGCTGTGAGAGAGCCAAACCCGATGTATTGGTTATTCACAGAATACCCGGCCGGCTTCTATCAAGCGGAATCCATTATTGAGCATCATCATGCATTTCTGTGTATTGGTTTATTTACAGAATACCCGCCCGGCACTTTCCAAGCCGACATCACTTCAATTATAGTCGAATAATAAAATGGGACGCAACTCTGTTTTGACACGAAAATTGACTCGGCAACTGCGTAGAATGTGTTTTCTCGCCGTAAACGAAGGCTATGTTTTCTTCATTTTCTACAGTTCTCTTGGGAGAAACGGGCTGGAATTTTCAGGGCACTCGTATAGAGTGATAAGTGATAGACTTCATATATTTTTAATCCAGAAAATTAATTTATTTTTAATGTACCGGTTTTTCCGTACTTTCATACTTGAACATTAAGTCTCGAAAACTCGGTAAAAATTATAAAATCATGGCGTAGTCAAGGGCTAGACGTCTAAATTTTTTACATACTATACTATGAATTATCTGAATTCAATTGGAAATAAAAATGTCTACGGGGCTGGCATGTATTGTAAAATGACAATCGTTTATAAATTGAAAAGAAACACACACCGAATTTTCAACGTACCCGAGAAAAATTCTCGGCCTACACGATTTCGCAGAGGTCCGCGCTTCGTCTATATATATAGTGCCCTCCGCTTGAAGAAAAAATGAGCCACCAAGCAAAGAAAGTATTGAGGCGAAAGAAGAGGGCATCTGCCCCTGCTCCAACAATATTGGAAAATGTGGCAGGGGAGATGTTGGAGAGGATGCACATGAGCCCTCCACCATCGACGAACACCACCAACATCGCCGGGGACAAGACAAGAATATCCAGACGCGCCAAGAGGCTAATGATGCAAGAGGTCAAAACGTTTTGATTCGCAGAATTGACAGAGTGGGAAAAAAGATTACACGGCGAAACAACAGGTATAGGGACGTCCGAGAATTTGCGGCGATTAATAAATTGCGCCAGAGATATTAGCCCGCCAGGATGGCTCGATCTGCTAAGGAGAACCATGGATGAAGGGATGCGCCCTACCCCTCATCAGCTGCTGGCACTCCGTCCAACACCACCATCACAAGAGCCAGCAGTCCTCCAGCCTGATGAAAATAATGGAATACCACCACCACCCGTACCCCTGGAAGACGACCTGGCATTGATGCGTGATATGTACTCCCACCATGATCCGACAACATACTTCTCTGTGAGTCAGCTGGGGGAGTAGGCAACTCCCACACCCTGAATAAAACAGGGGAAAAAAATTGAATCAAACGTTCTTTTCAGAACGAACCAATTCTTCGAAAGAGAAGACTTTCTAACTTGGCACATCAATTTCAAAGCATACAGCCCCACCCTATTTTTTATTTTTTTATTAGCAACACCAAAAAACAAACAACCCCGGTCCGATATCAAAGAGTCCTTGTCAGGACTGATCTCTCTTATATATACACAGAATTTTTTCTCTCTCCCCATTAATTAATATAATACGTCCGAACGATAACGATTTAAAATTTTATTTTTTATTTTGATATATTACAGCCCGAATAACGGGCTGAAAGAAAAAAAATTTTAAATTTTTTTTTACTATTTTTTGAAATTATTGCAAAAAGGGAAAATTGGAGTTGGGGGGGGGGGAGGGGTGAGGAGGGGGTGGGGGAGGGATTTTTTTTTTTTTTAAATTTAATAAAAAAAAAGGAAAAAAGATTCATGGAGCCAAACAAAATCTTTTTCATTTTCTATGTTTTTTTAACAATTAAAAATTGAAATTTAATGAAAAAAAGGGTGTAAATTATCACCCTATCCGATAATTTTTTTTTTTTTTTTTTTAAATGGACCCATGGGGTCGAGTGAGGTATCAAATTGAAGCTTATGTGAAGGGGGATCTAATGGGCTGGGTGTAGGATTGAACTATCGGCATTCTGCGCATGCGCGGTGGCCGAAGGGTATGGAAATAGACGTTGTGGAGCTAGGGAAACCCCTAATGACCCATGGGAACGAGTAAGGTATCAAAGTGAAGCATTTAACACAGAATGAACGTATTCACAAGGGTATTGAATTTAATACAATTATATATGAGTATTGAATTTTTTAATACAATTAACAGTCAAAAAACTCTGAATTTTTAATACAATTATACGCTCTCAAGATCAATAAATGTGTATGGTAAATGTTTTTTCAACACTTGTTCTCAATAGTTCGTCAACAAGACTTGTTTGAATTCATCATTGAAAATAGTAGGTGCATTATGATATACTCGCTTGACACTGTTGTCACAGATTTTCTCGTGGCGATGTAAGTTGTAAGACTTTTTAAACACCCGATGGCATTGGGCACAACTGAAAGACTGTGCGTACTGGCTCATATTGGTAATGAGGGAAAAATGACTCACGCCATTGTCGTCGAACACATTGACTTTCATGGTATCAGCATACCGTTCTGTGGATCGCCGAACCATTTCAACCACAAATGTACCCCCCTGTTCGCATCGTAATCGATAAACAAAGATATTAATATCGAACAGTGTTTCTACGTCGTCCAAATTCTTAAAGGGTACTCCACGGAAGTGCCGCGGGTCAATGTCTTGCTGCTCTAAATACTCCTCCCAATAGCCATCGGCCACTGTCTCACAACCCGTGGGGTTACACTCATCCAGATGTACGGCCAAACACCGAAACAGACATTTCCGGTCTTTGTAGGGCCCCTTTGCCCCTGCTGTTAATGAATACAGGCCGTGTCGATGAAGCAACCACGGAGGGAGTATTACAGGAGCACGGATAGGATGATGTGTCATTTTCAAAATGTCACTGACACGCTCGTCTTCAGGTCAGATGCTTCACACGCTCGTCTTCAGGCAAGACTTCAACCGGAGATGCTGCTGGGTCCAAGGGGGAATCTTCTCCACGTCTCATGCTTTTCGTCTCATACAAGCGGATAGGCAAGCTGGCTGGATGACTGGCAGGGAAGCAGGCAGGCAGGGAGGCAGGCAGGCAGGTCAGGTAAGGCAGATTGAATACACCCCTTTCCCTAAAAATCGACTCCTTTTATACGTTTTTTTTATACATGTGTAGTGGGAAGTGGGTTTCAAAATGGTGGACAACAACAGGCCGCCATTTTGAAACACTGTGGTAGGTGGGTTTCAAAATGGTGGACAACAACAGGCCGCCATTTTGAAACAGTGTGGTAGGTGGGTTTCAAAATGGTGGACAACAACAGGCCGCCATTTTGAAACCCACCTCCTTGGGTTACAAAATGGTGGACAACAACAGGCCGCCAGGTATGTGTGAGTGGAGGTGGTACAAAATGGCGGATACTCGCCTCCCACCACACAACCACACAGGCCGCCATCTTGTACCACCTCCACACCGGTGTCAGTCAGTGCACTGGTTTGGATACAAAATGGCGGATACTCACATGCCGCCATCTTGTACCCACCTCCACACCTTTGTACTCACCTCCCACCACACAACCACAGTTCGGGTAATTATCAGGACTTGATATTCTAGTCTAGCAATGCTATAATTTTATTTTTATCCTATTATTAGTCAGATGAAAATCAAGATAAGATGTCCCATTTTATTATTCGACTATAATTGAAGTGATGTCGGCATTGCACTGACTGACACCGGTGTGGAGGTGGTACAAGATGGCGGCATGTGAGTATCCGCCATTTTGTATCCAAACCAGTGCACTGACTGACACCGGTGTGGAGGTGGGTACAAGATGGCGGCATGTGAGTATCCGCCATTTTGTATCCAAACCAGTGCACTGACTGACACCGGTGTGGAGGTGGGTACAAGATGGCGGCATGTGAGTATCCGCCATTTTGTATCCAAACCAGTGCACTGACTGACACCGGTGTGGAGGTGGTACAAGATGGCGGCCTGTGTGGTTGTGGAGTGGGAGGTAAGTATCCGCCATTTTGTACCACCTCCACTCACACATACCACACTCCCCATCACGCATGCGCACACACACACACTTATAACCTCAAACCAAAGTTCTGCGCATGCGCAGTGAAGCGCTAGTTCTTCAATTTACGTGTTGTATCTCAAATCCTACCCGTGACGTCATTACATCCGGGTGAACGGACTAGAGCTTTACGTTTACTATACTACTTGCGTTCTCTGCAGGGTTATCCAATCTTCTCGCATGTGTAACGAAATGCAGCAGTTGTGACCAAACGCGTTGCAAAAACTTCTGTACCGCTATCACCCCCCCCCCCTCCCACACACACACGCCCTCCCCCCGACACACACACACAATACGGAGGATAATAAACATAACAATGTGATTCGCAAATACAATTTCTTTCATACATGGAGGGAATAATATGAAACATCATTCAGGGTAATACGGTATTCAAATGGAACAAAGACTATGAAACATCAACAGTGAGCGAGTTAACCAATCTCGCAATCAGCCGTGTTTGTTTTGCTGACGTACTTTACTACATTCAGGAAGATGGAAGTAAGTTTTATTCACAGTGACTTGATTAGCAGTGGGTGTCTTTGTCGAAGCTGTTTTTTTTTTCTCTCTAAAAGAAAAAAATCCTTCCCCACCTTCTCATACACCACAATGACAGTGGATATTATCAAATGCGTTCTCTGCAGGGTTATCCAATCTTCTCGCATGTGTAACGAAATGCCGCAGTTGTGACCAAACGCGTTGCAAAAACTTCTGTACCGCTACCCCCCCCCCCCCACACACACACATCCTCCCCCCCCCGACACACACACACAATACGGAAGATAATAAACATAACAATGTGATTCGCAAATACAATTTCTTTCATATAATTTATAAAATTGGAAAGGTATTTTATTGTTATTAACAAATAGTTTAAAACGAATGAAATCGTTGTGCTTATACTATCCTCGGTATTACAGTGAAAATGTACTTTATATAATGCATGACATACTTTCAAATATCAATATTATAGCAACAGTAAAGCATGAACCCACGTGCTCATCATTAGATGCTTTATTGATACATTCAAGCAAAATCAATTAGAGTCCGGTTGTTTGTTGCATCTATTTTTTTTAGATCGGGTGATCACGGCGAGTTCCAAATGGCCATCCTGATTTTCGGAATGCCGCCCTCCAAACGGAAAAATCTCAAACCTCTGCAATTAGAATTTTAGAACAGAATTAATTTCGCGAATTTGGGAATGAATACTGAATACGTCCCGCTTATCCAACCCTGACCTTCTCCGTGACATTCCGCTGATATCATAGGGGCAATGGCTTATGTTAAAGATTGTAATTATGACTTTACTTCCGGCGCGGCGACCAGTGGTTGGCCAATATACCTGACTGGACGAGAAATGGTTTATGATCTATTTTATCATGTTTCTATAATATTTAACTCTAAAAATATAAAAAAAAGAACCTTAATTATAGGAATAAAATCTGGGCGAGTTTGATTGTCAGTATCAAAATTTCGCCCAATTTCCATGCGTTGGATAAAAGTTGGATGCATCTCAGACGATAGGGTAGATGAGGGAGGGTATGAGCTCCTCAACCGCCATAGGTGATCAAAGTGCTGAAACGGCTACGGCTTCCCACCGCCGCAACGCCACTTCCGGTTTCTAGACCAAATTGTACCTCCAACACAAGAGAGCTCCCCGCCGATCGTACAGGTATACTCGTCCACAGGGTCATGACTGGCAGATTCCTGGCCGAGTAATTCAAAACATGAGGCGCGAAGTCAGGATGCGAAGTCGCGAAGTTAGGATGCGAAGTGGCGAAGCCCGGATGCGAAGCGCGAAGTCAGGATGCGAAATCAAAAACAAAGCAATGCAAAGACCGGAAGCGAAGAGCAAAGTCAGCATGCGAAGGCAGGATGCGAAGCGCGAAGTCAGGATGCGACTTCGCATCCTGACTTCGCGCTTCATGTTTTGATTTCGCATCCTGACTTCGCGCTTCGCATCCTGCCTTCGTCCTTCGTATCATGACTTTGCATCTTGATTTCGTGTGTCGGTCCAGATTCACTAACACAATACAGCGATGTCCCTTCACGGCCGTCATACTTCAAACAGGTGTTGCAAGTATACTGGGAAATTTCACCGTGGCTGGCAGACTCGTCGCGTTGTAAATTGTCCAGGTGATTAATTGTCTCCATGCACATTGTACAGATATGCTAGATAAAAGAGGGAACCTTCCCGACACTGGGGTCTACAGGTTCTTCCACCCTCAAGCGTTGAGGCATTGCAACATGACAGCGTCTCAATTGACATAGGCTTTTGAATCGCTGATATTTCACGTGATCATCCATTACCGGTGATGTAACCGTCGTAGCGCCGTGATACGCTCAGGCGATTAAATGACTCCACACAGGTTAAGCAGTTATTCTGGGAGGTAGCGTCGTGACTGGTAGTAGTAAAGCATCCAGACATGCAAATGACTTCGAACAAGTCTTACAAGGGAACGTCGCACTGGTTAACCTAGTGTCTGATGAAACGGCTCGCTTTATAGTACTATCTGTTGTATCAACACTTCAAACCCGTTTGCAGGCCATGACCACATTTGGTAAAAAAGGGTTCCTCCACGCTGGGCTCAAAGTCCATGGAATCTCGGGGATCGACCTCCATGGGTCGTCGTGTCTCAAGATTGGGAGAAGGTAATCCACGGATGGCATGTTGATGACGGCCCAATTGCCTGGAGTGTTTAGACTACAATCCGTACATAAATGCGCAGGCACATTAGGGTGCACTCTAGAGTTAACCAGTTCAGCTCGAAATAAACAATAGGTTCTCTTTCTCGGCCAGGAATAGTCAAAAATCTTTTAGGCAAACCTGTTACATCAATATATCATCTCAAAGAGAATCCTTGTACCATTACTCCAAGACACATGACATTTGTTTAGCACAAATTGAAACCAATGCACTTCCCTTCAAACTGCTTTATTTTTTATGGAAAACCCTTAATAAAGTACAAAAATCCACGATTTAAAAAAATACACTGTCTCATCTCCCACGTAGAGCGGCCGAATCCAAATGGCAAAAAAAAGCAAGAACATTGACCTACCAGTTTTTATCAACTTTTCTTGCCGTAAGTGAGACATGTTCACGTCACCGCCGTGCCATAACTGAGGCCAATAAAAATGTACTACCTGACCCCGGCCGACTTCGCATATGTCCGTTTGAAAGACTGACAATGCTAAACTCGAAAATACTATACATATCAGCAGTTATAAAGATAGGAAGAATTCTCATGTTGTCAAAATCGATCTGTCTCCCTTATGAAATCACAGAGGGACAATGCCTATGCAACTATGGTCTGCATCCATTCTGAGTGCACGTTTGTGGCTTTTACTACCCAGGTGAATAGACGGCTGAGAGCCGGTCGTAAAAGTAAACAACTTGGCGTAGTGTCTGATGAAACGGACCAGCGCGCTCGCTTTTGGCGCGTGAGCTGGCCATCTAAATCTGTTCGAACCCGGCTGTTTCAATGTACACGCTATAACTTCTGGAGATTCCCCCTAGCTGGGGATCTACTGAATCAACATTTTAGAAAATCGCCGCTAGCACACTGAAATGGACTCCGAAAAGTCAAGCGCAGCACATTCCGGTCTTCGGCTTGTTTAGTCACCAAACATCTACACGACATTGGGCATGAATTAGCTACGATGGTAGATATAAACAGACATTACCGTCCACACACGCTACTGCTGTGGTCTTGTGGTCCATAAAGGCCGTAAGGTCTCGATGGATAGATGGAAGGATGGACGGATGGATGGCCGGCCGTACCGATGAAATTATTCGCTATGGTTCTCTGACAAGTACACAGCAACTCAATGTTCGCTGGTTCGATCGGGCAAACACCCAATGAAAGACAGTTCCTGTCCATTAATCACCCTCGAGCACGATAATAGGAAGTTGCGCGTCTTATCCACGTTTCGGCGTGGAAAGTCATATAGACGGTGCTCCGAAGGGTACGCGCGAAGGGGATTTCCAGTCGTAAGTTGCCTTACTTGGGAAGGTTCAGCTGATGGTCGTTCTCCTAGGTCGGGGTCAGATCGAAGCAGAACAACGTATAATCGCTAGCGAAGACCTTTCGGGTGATGAGTTTCACTTCCTCCTGGTTTATTTGACCTGTCGCCGCTCACAGGTTCTGGTAACTCCGGATTAGGCCGTTTAAGGTTCGGTGTGAGAGGAGTGACTGTGACCTGCTGCTCGACCACAAACAGGGCCACAAAATTGATGTTGAAATATCTGAAGTGAAACGGGTCCTCTATATAGGCCCCGTTGAAACTGGTGTTGCCTTAAACAGGCATGAATCCGTCGCTTAGGCAGTGAGATTAAATTTTCTTGGTTGACACTCATATTCTCTGCAGGAACAGATAATAATTTGGTTTGCTCACGTCCGATGGGGTGTAGGGCTGGGTTTTGCTCTGAGGTCTCGAGGTAACCCATTTCTACGGCTGGATTCGGTGTAACTTTACGGACATACGGCACCGCCACTTGAATGATGATCTTATAGTGAGACGCGTACCCCTCTACGTCGTTGGCCATCGACGCGCAGATGGCGCTCGAATCAGTCAGAGCTTGATAGATACCTTTGATCAAAGGTCTTGCATGAGCAGGATCGCGTGCTGTCGATTGTTGAGATCGATCGAACTACCGTTCGCCGTAAAACTTCGCCTTTTTACTCATCCGCCATTGTCATTCCCCGTGTCCATGTGCGCAGGGGTGTCCCGGACGAACAAGGGCGCTGTGACTGAGACTTTTTGGCTTTTCGACCGTACGACAATAGCCTTTCGATATGGGCATGATAGGGGTTCCAGTTGGTCTAGTCAATGGTGAGTTTGTCCCTGAGCGAAATGTACACCTACTGAGTGCAGACAGAGATTTATCGGACTCATCGTACCATTGTCGATGATTTTGGAGCCGTCTTCATTGACGGTCTTGTGTTTCACGTACAAGTACGTATGGGCTAAATCCACGTAGGCCGTATCCGCTTTGCTAAGGGTGAACTCGATGGGACCTGCACCATTGAGGCTGGAGAGAGGGAGATGTTCCACCCATAGCCAATGTACGCCATGTCGGAGGGACGGTCCCCAAATTAGAATCACTGCTGCATGGTAGAGGGGGCACAACTCTGAGTGGCTCAAGGTCCCGGATCTCGATGTGCATATTCTGGCGCGAGGTCTGGATGATCCAACCTTTGATTCCCTACCGTTCTTTGAGAAATTGGCGACCATTTTCACCAGAGTGGGACAAAGATTTTGACGATGCTCCCAAGCACATTTCCCATTCCATGGCTCCGTTGGGTGCGTGCGTCGGCAAAGATGGGCAACTCACCCCGGCTTGTTGCTTGTTGCGTGTAATAGCCCACATGGTTGTGTGCATCTCACTGGTAAAGCAAATTCCCAGGCAAAAGACGAATTTTGGGGAGCGTGCCTGTCGACAATGAAGTGTGACCATTACCTTTCCAATTTCGAATGCCATCGGCTGTCTGGTGCCGTATATCGATTCCGATGGTACCAATGTTGGTCTGTCGGAACGACCCGAGCATAGGTTTGCGCCATGAGATCTTCCACGACGACCAACGTGTCCGGTTCCAAGTCAGACACGGTGGGCAGCCCATCCACAACGGTGACGTTGGGCATTGACTCATACGTTGCCAGCCGTTCTTCGTGACACCAAACTCCCCCCCCCCCCCGTTGATGGACGGAGTAATCATGTTGTCGGCGTTTCCAGCCAGCATCTTGATGAAATGTGTCTTGTCTGAGCCCGTCGGCACAGAAACGACACAGGTGACCATTACCTTTCCAATTTCGAATGCCATCGGCTGTCTGGTGTCGTATATCGATTCCGATGGTACCAATGTTGGTCTGTCGGACTGGCAAATGGAGTACGTGATCAACGCTTTGTGTGGCTTGATCACCCGAGCATAGGTTTGCGTCATGAGATCTTCCACGACGACCAACGTGTTCGGTTCCAAGTCAGACACGGTGGGCAGCCCATCCACACCGGTGACGTTGGGCATTGACGCATACGTTGCCAGCCGTTCTTCGTGACACCACACACCCCCGCTGATGGACGGAGTACTCATGTTGTCGGCGTTTCCAGCCAGCTTCTTGATGAAAAGTGTCTTGTCTGAGTCCGTCGGCCCAGAAACGACACAGGTGAAGGGGTGTTGCCAACGGGCGTTCATGGCTGGAATTGTATCCATTGGCATGGAAATTCGCTCTCGCAAATCTGGTATGGGCCTAGGAGCCGCTTAGGAGGAGGTGTTGGGTCGTTCTACTCTATTAAGTCCGGGGCGTGGTAGTTACCGTGATAGGTTGTGCCTGTGACGTAAAGGTTGGTTGTATCGTTGTAGACTGGGTCGAAGGAGGGAATACCCGGTGGCGACTGATGGCGAACGTGCGGTCTCTCGGGGTGTGAGACTGGGGAGGTTAGCGATGATAGTGTACCGTTTCCTACCTGACCTACCATCACGGGTGGCGAGTTCCGAGATTGGTTGAGTAAAGAGATGACGGTAGACACCCCATACAACAAGCCCAAGAGGGAAAAAACAGTCATCATGGCACAAACTTGTCCATTTAAGGTTTGACATGTCAGCAGCATTCGCCCTCTGTCCGTGTATGAGCATAGACTGAACACCCGATTCCTGTGGAGAGTCTGTATACCAGTTCCATTTAGCTGACGAGAAAGCACGAATGAAACGAACTAGGCCATCTTTGCCACTTTGTGAAGTGATGCGTTTTGCCAACGATGTCATTTGGTCTAAAGGATGCATTCGACGATGCTACATCCTTTGGACAATGTGTGCATCGCATATATATAGTATAATTGAATTCATTATTCTGCGATTGCCTTGGATATCATGTCATAAGAATGAGAGAAATAAACTTGTCAAATATATACTAATATATTATTAGATATTCGGGTTTTTATCCAGGATGTATGGAACGTTACGACCCATCCTGAAACTCATACACACTTCGGTTGACGCCTCAGGGTATATGAGTTTCAGGGAGGGTCGTAACTTCCATACACCAGGGAGAAATGACGAACAGACGAATTTATTATCCCTCAAGCCGTTTTCATCGTATAGGACAAATTCAGCGGGCCATTCCGGTTACGAAACTGTCCGTATTTGTCTACTGCGCTGCGAAAAACGCGCCACAACACAACCAGCGATAATACATTTCGATCATGGGGGGGTCGTTCAAATATGATATAATTAATATATGTGTATAAATATATACAGGAGAGATAAGCCAGACCTGATACCGGCTAAACAGTCTCTCTTTGTTGATCGATAAAAGTATTTCCGGTAGCTTATCCTCCCCAAACTGAGCGTCAGTGTCATCATTATCATATATATTGACCATAAAATACATCCGTTTGTCAGTCCATACAATAAACGCGCGGAATCAGCATATTACAGAAAATCACATCCGTCATCCAGTTCTTTGACCCGTCAATCATGTTTCACTGGCCTTTTTGGGTATTACTAAAAACGTGGAGCAACGACCTGGAGTGGCAGTCGGATTCTTTTGGGGTCTGAATCGGACAGTCAGATTCGAAAGATATTCATTCATTCTTTGCTTGTTATTTCGTGTTAATATGATATGAAAAACAGAATAAATATTCGTCATCTGGCTCTTGAGTTTCAGCATGGAAATCCGGCTACAACAGAATCCGGCTGCCACTCCAGGTCAGGCTCCAAATTTTTTGTAATATCCAAGATCGGCCAGTGGGACATGTTTGACGAGTGCTGGATGACGGATGTGTTTTCTGTAATGTGCTGATTTCGTGAGTTTATTTTATGGACTAACAAACGGATTATTTTATGATAAATATAAGCGATAATGATGATACTGACGCTCAGTTTGGGAAGGATAAGCTGTACCAGAGACTTTTATTGATCAACAAACGGAGACAGTCGAACCGGTGTCATGCCTGGCTTATCTCCCCTGTATATATTTATACATATATAGTAATTATATTATTATTTGAACGACCCCCCATGATTTCGATCTTTGTTGTTTGGAAAGCGACTTTTATTTTTGGAACAATGCCAGACACTTCAGTTGAAAGATGCACTAAGACTTCATTCCATTACATTTGGACGAGTCGGCGAAAGTTATTCCATAAATATTGAGATATGGTCGGCTGAACTTATCTCCCAAGCGAGCACGATGTTTCCAATCGCACGTGAGCTGTTTTTTATATACCACGAGTAGCAAGACATCACTCGGGGTGTATGGAATTATAAGACTCGACCTTTTAACCAATCATAATCCAGGTAATGAATACAAATTTGCTTATGTAATAACAAGTATATTTATAATGTACATTGCTATCACAATAAGGCGAAACCTGTCCGAGGGTGCCTGAAGGTCAACTTACTTGACGATGAAGGTCAACTTATTTGACGGTGAAGGTCAACTTACTTGACGGTGAAGTTGGTCCCGCCATACTTCTCGCCTTCAGCTTCATATAACGTAAGCGCATACTCATCAGTGAAGATCAACACACCATTTTCCGCCATACTTGTCTCGAGGCGCGGTTTCCATTGGTTGGGGCTTTTGTTCGCCAAGTCTCTGAGGCGACCTTTCATGAAAACAAAGAAGGTTTCCCTTTGTATGTGAATATTATCCCACATTCAGATATGGCAATGTCTGTAATAATTTGATCACTCAAATTACAACACATATAAGGGAAGCGGGAAGAGGTGCCGACATACTGACAGAGTCAAGTGACTTCACAGTATAGTCTTCCGGTTAACCTATTTTAAAGCACATACCAAGAATCTAACGATTTGTGATATGTGTTGTATCACAGGTACGCTTTTATTGTACCTGTTCATGTGGCAACTTGGATGACATGACCACACGGCCCCTAGCACCGGCATAAGCGGTATTAGATACAAATCTAGAAATCATACTTTAGAAGCCAATTCCAAAATTGGCCAGTCTACCCGTGTTCAGCACTGATTGGGCAAAGCTCTTCGCAACTGACTTGCTCTACAATATGCTGAATATAGAAAATTCTCAAGTTTTTTCTATAATTGAGCTGAAAGGTGGTCTAAAATTGAGCCCTTATCGTACAGTACAAACACTGCAAAATTTTGCTATAGGTTACCATAAGCTAAATATCTCTCCTCTCTCCAGACTGAATAATTACCCATACCACAACCACGAGAAGCGACTTGGCTGAATTCTTGCCAACAGTAAATTCAGACCATAATTACAGCCTGACTAATTGTTCTCGTCGGCATGATATGGAACCCTATTGTTGACCAACCACCTCGCTGGGGGTCTAATAATACCCCAGCCACCAGTCAGGATTCCCGGCCGCGCGCAAATCGCCGGAAGTGACATCATATATAGTAAAATAGATGTTTGCCGAACATTTCGATTACTTTTCAAGTCTGCATAATACCTCTGTTGACCTAGGATTAAAAATGGGGATTATTTCCCCTGTTTATCTGGAAAGAGCATATGAAAAGTAGTTCGCTCATGTGCAAAACTGAAAGAGTTGTTCGGCCGTATTCAAACTGAACCGTGTGTACGTGGGTTTCCCCTATATGTCATAGCAAAGTAGTAAAGGTCAGCTTCCGCTATTGGAGGCAGGGGTGTTAAATGAGCCTGTGAAATGGCTCACAGGTACGCAACGCTGTACCAAACTATTTTAAGTTCACAGAAATTTTAAGTTCACAGAACCGCCTTGCATTTCATATAAGTATACTAAATCTATAGCCACCAAATATTCAATTACTCCAATGCTGTCAGGGAGTTTGACTGGAATTTATACACGTCAGGAGGCTATAGTTGTGATTGTGAATCGTCGAACTTTATCTATACACCATGCAAACATGTTGTGACTGGTGACCTTGATGTGGTGAGTGATAAGGACCTGGAATTACTCCTGATGAAAGGACCTAAATATAGAGAGCCGAGAAGAATAAATCTGAAGGCTGACCAGAAGATAGTCATGTCTGCATTGGAACAGTACGTTATTGATTGGTCGAAGCGAGAAAAAGTTGAACCTACAGTACTCGCTGATTGGCTGGACCTTACCAAAAGCAAGGCCGTTGAAACAATCCGCCATATTGACAGAAGTACTCTGCCTCAAGCAAAACAAGTACTGAGAAACCTCAATTCGCAAGAAGTTCTTGCAAATCTCCAGAGTAAATTCGTCATTGTCCCAGCAGACAAAGTTCCAAATAATATGATATTCATATGTAAATATTACTATTACCAGGTGCTGGTTAAAGAATTGAGTGTAGACCTATCATCATCAAATACGTCTACTTACTCCCAAACTTCACTTACTCTGGAAGATTTATTTAACAATCACAAAACGTTTCTCAGGGAAAGAGCTATTTGTCTTCCAACCAATCATAACGACATACCAAAAGTATACTGGACTCCCAAAATGCACAAATCACCATACAAAGCTAGATTCATAGCTGGTCCTAGAAGCTGCACCACCAAGCTTCTGTCAACCCTATTGACGAGGGCCCTTCAGGAGGTAAAAGCATTTTGGGAAAGGTATTGCGCCACTATTTCTAAAAACTCTGGCGTTGAATGTATGTGGATATTAAAAAACTCAAAATGTCTTACGGAGAAACTTGATGCTAAAGGTCACATACCGTACAGACATGTATCCACATGGGATTTCTCGACTCTCTATACTACAATCCCTCATCAGGATTCTCATTAAAAATATCTATGTGAAATTTGGCAACACAATATATCAACAGCATATAGGTATGCCAATGGGTACTAATTGCGCACCCCTGTTGGCTGACCTGTATCTGTTCTCTTATGAATATGACTATATGCAGGCGCTTTCAAAAACCGATCCATTCAAAGCCCGTTCCTTCTCATTCACCAAACGATATATAGACGATCTTCTCGCTGTGGATAATCGCTATATAAATGACGCAGTGAAGGATATATATCCACCTTCACTGGATTTGAAGGAAACTACAGATAGCCCTACAGGCACATCATATTTAGATCTATATCTCTATAAAAATGAAGCGGGCATTCTCTCTCGTCGACTTTATGACAAAAGAGATGATTACAATTTCGACATCGTAAACTATCCCTTTCTGGACAGTAATATTCCAGTGGGACCTGCATATGGCGTATACATATCTCGCCTAGTAGCATTTGCTAGATCCTGTGTTAATTGTGACGATTTCAATCAACGTCACAAAACATTGTTGCAGAAACTTATAAAACAGGGCTATTCCTCCAAGCGCCTCCACTCATAGTTTCTCAAATTTGGCGATACATTACAAGCGTCTAATCCGTCATCCATAATTCAGCCGTCGTCCATTAGAGAATATCCGCGTCCATAATCCAAAGACCTATCCCATATTCCATATAACAGTATTAGCACCAAATTCAAAAAGACAATCATAGTATACATAAACATAGGCTTGTTTCCTGCAAGAGAGAAGCGGTCAACAGTTTTCAATGATGCCGGCAAGACATCATGATGTTCCAAAAATATCAAATCCGTATCGCTGATCAGTATTCTTAATCCATAGTATTCGTTGTAAAGTCGTCATCTGAAGAATGATGTATCTCAGTCACGCTTTGATTGTGACTGTTCATATGAGTACCATGAGGATCTTGAAGTACATGGGTTCATACGGCCCCTAGCCCCGGGTTAAGCGGAATTAGACACAAGTTACGAAACGTAGCGCCATAGATCTTGCACGCTACGTTCGTATTTTTTTATCAGCATGCGATATGTATCGCCAAATTTGAGAAACTTTGAGTGAAGGCGTTTGGTGGAATAGCCCTGTTTTATAAGTTTCTGTAACAATGATTTGTGACGTTGATTAAAATCGTCATATTTAACACAGGATCTAGCAAATGCTACTAAGCGAGATATGTATACGCCATATGCAGGTCCCACTGGAATATTACTGTCCAGAAAGGGATAGTTTACGATATCGAAATTGTAATCATCTCTTTAGTCATAAAGTCGACGAGAGAGAATGCCCTTAGGGCATAAATCTTTATTTAGGGCTGTCTGTAGTTTCCTTCAAATCCAGTGAAGGTGGATATATATCCTTCACTGCGTCATTTATATAGCGATTATCCACAGCGAGAAGATCGTCTATATAGCATATCGCATGCTGATAGCAAAATACGAACGTAGCGTTCAAGATCTATGTAGTTACGTTTCGTAACTTGTGTCTAATTCCGCTAAACCCGGGGCTAGGGGCCGTATGAACCCATGTACTTCAAGATCTCATGGTGCTCATATGAACAGTCACAATCAAAGCGTGACTGAGATGCACCATTCTCTAGATAACGACTTTAGAACGATTATTATGGATTAAGAATACTGATCAGCGATACGGATTTTATATTTTTGGAACATCATGATGTCTTGTCGGCATCATTGAAAACTGTTGACCGCTTCTCTCTTGCAGGAAACTAGCCCATGTTTATGTATACTATGATTGTCCTTTTTGAATTTGGTGCTAATACTGTTATATGGATATGGAATAGGTCTTTATTTATGGACGCGGATATTCTTTAATGGACGACGGCTGAATTATGAATGACGGACTAGACGCTTATATTCCCAAAGTGGCCAAGATGTAGCAATGGCTCTCACTTCAAGTGACGATGCCCTAGACAGGAGATGTGGGGCAAGGATGGCTAAATGGTACGTCCAGTAGATTGTCTTCTTCAGCCAGGCCGCAATCATATTGTTAGTGATGTCGGCTGATGCACCCATCTGTATTGACAGAAACAGGAGTCCTCTCGTGCCTCTGGACGGATCTGTCCTCTGAATATAGTGGCGTAACGCCCTGACTGGACAGAGAAATTGGTCCTCTTCCAGTGGGTCCACAAACTCCGTTAAAGAAGGAGTCTTTGTGCACACGGTCACTGTTGAGTGGATTCGTTCTTTGCAATGAACTCGGGGATCGGGTGGAAGGATACCCTGGACCAATCTTCTGTCCATGTCAAGGAACTCCGGTCCAGTGCATGAAGTTCTGATATCCTTGTAGACAGAGCGAACGCCAAGAGGAAGGCTGTTTCATAGGATAATAATGCCTTGATGGTTATTGAATGCAGAGGCTCAAACGATGGGCGTAATAAAGCCCTCAACACCACTCCCAGGTCCCATTTTTGGTAATAGCTGACGTGTCCGGTGAGACTGCAGAGAAAAAAGGACTGGAGGAGAGCTGAAAGGTTACTATCCTGTCCAATAGTAATTCCGGACGTCAGTTCCAGGACCCTTGATAATGCCGAACGGTATCCCTCTATAGCACTTGGTTGTAACTTCATTTCCCGGTGGAGATGTAACAGGAAGTCGGCTACTACGGGGACAAAAGGCAGTGTTGGGATCGAGTCCCCTGGTCTCGCAGCAAATGCCGTAGTAAGTCCACTTCGACTGATATAACTGTGCGGTCGATGATCTGTTTGCTGCCGCCATCGCCTCTGCAACTGTTCTTAAAAAATCCTGGTCTGCAGGGGAATCCTGGATAGCCTGCAGACGTGTCGGGTCAGCCAATGCGGGTCGTGGTGCCGGATTCCGTGTATTTGATCCAGTAGTCCGGGCCACCGAGGTAGTTGATCTGTTAACAGTCGTTCAAGTAGAGGGAACCACGGGCGATGCGGCCACAATGGTACTGCCAGCAGGACGACGCAGTCGTGTTCCCTATGCTGGATGGCACCTACTGAATGAGCGCAATCGTTGGGTAGGCATAGGCGAGGAGGTTGTCCCAGTTGAGTGCAAGTGCATCGATCGCCAATGCCTGTGGATCGCGGATCGGGCTGACGGAAATCGGGATTTGGGCATCGTTCCTGGTTGCGAACAAATCCACCAAACATCGTTCCCAAATTGTCGCTAGCTGTCGGAATGCCTCAGTATGTGTAGGTGCCATTCCATCTGTAGTACCTTGTCCGGTCTAGAAAGGCTGTTGGGGATGACATTCAAGTGACCCGGAACATGTGGTGCTGTGATAAGGCATCGCTGATACTGTGGCCATTAGAATGGTACCCACGTCTCTTGGAACAGTGATTGGGATCTTGTTCTCCCCCATTTTGTTGATGTAGCTGACCACCGTAGTGTTGTCGGTCGCAATCAGTACTGACGTGTTGTGCAGCTGCGAACTCCAATGGCGGACTGCCATATTTACTGCAGACATCTCTAGAATGTTGATGTGCTGCTTGGCCTGCTGTGGGGTCCATCTGCCGAATATCTGCTGCTCGGCTAGATGGGGTCCCCAACTTGTCAACCACGAAGTTAGAAGTTAAAAATTATTCCCTTGGCGTAAAAGCACTGGCAGATGGCGCTTTTTTACAACAAATATAGATACAAATACAAGCGTCTAGTCCGTCATTCATAATTCAGCCGTCGTCCATTAAAGAATATCCGCGTCCATAATCCAAAGACCTATTCCATATCCATATAACAGTATTAGCACCAAATTCAAAAAAGACAATCATAGTATACATAAACATAGGCTAGTTTCCTGCAAGAGCGAAGCGGTCAACAGTTTTCAATGATGCCGACAAGACATCCGTATCCGTATAAAATCCGTATCGCTGATCAGTATTCTTAATCCAAAATAATCGTTCTAAAGTCGTTATCTAGAGAATGGTGTGTCTCAGTCACGCTTTGATTGTGGCTGTTCATATGAGCACCATGAGGATCTTGAAGTACATGGGTACTGGATCTCACGTGGATCTCCCATCAATAATCCTATGGGCTAAAACGTTTCCGGTGTTGATAATCCTAATATTCAGATGCATATAAGATCATCTTTACTTTTCTAACGTTGCCAATTGGTGCTCATATGAAGTCCACTACCTCTGCTGATATGTCTTTCACTGTATTATTGCCACTGCCGCATGTTTTGACTACAATGTAGTCATTTCTCACTTGTTCTATACTGCATGCGGCACAGACTGTCCATAGCACCACCCTGGAAGCAAACATGGTAACCTGGAAGCAACCCATCACGAACCAAGTGACATCCAGCGCAACGCCACAGCCTCTCGTGTTCTCTGCTCCCGAATCTGACTGAACCCAGGGTAGTCGAATTCACCAACACTTAATCTGGCCCGGGTGAGATGATCGAACCATGTGGATCGAACGCACCACCACCATGCAGTGCATCATCAATGTCCGCAGCAACATCGATAGCACAGTACTGTGTAGATCACACCATTGAAAATGATCACCTGGGCATGTACTGGATATAAGCTAAGGGAGAGGACTTCAAGGAGATATAACTCAACCCTGGACCTCAACTGGCAACGTCTTTCTACCTTCCTGGTTTTGCCCCCTCCCCCCAACATGATCAAACAAATGTCATTTCTTCCAACTCCTCATGTGACATGCTTCCACCATGATGTTTGCACCATACATCGCATACGTCCTTGTTTATCATTGACGGCCTCATGACGGGTATCGATGGGAGATTCAGCTCTTTACAAAAGACAGTCACCATCGCCAGCTCAATGGAATGTTGAGCTGGCAAGCCCAATGGAATTTTGAGCTGGCAAGTACTGCTTCCAATAGCAATCAGCCTTTTATTCACAATTTCTAGGGTGGTGCCTGGTCCAAATGAATGACCAGACAATGGAACAAACATTTGCATTCGGGGTAGGGATCAAGACTCCAACTGGGCATATACATCCCCGACCATCTCAGGCAAGGGGGTCGATGGGGGCACCAATGGAATCGTCTCTGCTTGGTGACGAAATAAGGCCCATTGGTGTGTTCATTCCGATGTGCGATGGTGTGGGTAGGGGTCAGTCCGTCTCATCATGACTGTAGCCCAAGGTCACACCGAGTTGAAAAGATGACTTAAAAAGTAAGCATATAAATCGAAAGTAGGCTGGAGTGAGCGAACGAATAGTATTGAACGTCTTTTTCAACACTATTTCAGTCATATCACGACGTTTGATTTCTATTCTTTTTAACACCCGGGACCCCACCTCCCGTGACCCCACAGGTGGGGTCCTATTCCTTTTCACACCCGGGACCCCACCTCTCGTGACCCAACAGTTTCTGCAACAATGTTTTGTGACGCTGATTAAAATCATCACATTTAACACAGGATCTAGCAAATGCTACTAGGCGTGATAATGTATACGCCATATGCAGGTCCCAATGGAATATTACTGTCCAGAAAGCGATAGTTTACGATGTCGAAATTGTAATCATCTCTTTTGTCATACAGTCGACGAGAGAGAAGGCCCGCTTCATTTTTATAGAGATATAGGTCTAAATATGATGTGCTTGTAGGGTTATCTGTAGTTTTCTTCAAATCCAGCGAAGGTGGATATATATCCTTCACTGCGTCATTTTTATAGCGATTATCCACAGCGAGAAGATCGTCTATATAGCGTTTGGTGAATGAGAAGGAACGGGCTTTGAATGGATCGGTTTTTGAAAGCGCCTGCATATAGTCATATTCATAGGAGAACAGATATAGGTCAGCCAACAGGAGTGCACAATTAGTACCCATTTAAATACCTATATGCTGCTGATATATTGTGTTGCTAAATTTCACATAGATATTAATGAGAAATTCAAGCAACTCTATAAACAAAGAAACATCCCATGAATGATATCTCTTGTATGTAGTAGCGCTAAAAAATGCTTTATGGCATCCAACATTAATATATCTACGATCAGTTTTCTATTAATGAACTTAGACGGTCAATAAGGTCCTGATGAGGGATTGTAGTATAAAGAGTCGAGAAATCCCATGTGAATACATGTCTATACGGTATGCGAGTTTTTAGCATCAAGTTCTTCCGTAAGACATTTTGAGTTTTTCAATATCCACATACATTCAACACCAGAGTTTTTAGAAATAGTGGCGCAATACCTTTCCCAAAATGTTTTTACCTCCTGAAGGGCCCTCGTCAACAGGTTTGAAAGAAGCTTGGTGGTGCAGCTTCTAGAACGAGCTATACTGCCTCTTATGACAAGCTCTCTGAGAGACTTAGGCCTATTCTTACCATGACGTGGAATGTACACAACACTCCAGGTCAACCCCTGGGAGCCCCATGGGGCATAGGCTAGAAAGGAGTATGACAAGAGTATGGCTAGGAGAGAGGGAAAGAGAGGGACTACAATATAGAACACACCCTAGAGCAGATGGGCGGAGACTCCATCAGCTCATGGTCTTCATTTTCAGATGACCTCTCATGCCCACCATTCCGATTTTACACATGAAACATTGTACCTTGGGCTTGTGAAAACTGAATCCAAAAGGATAAGCTATGAAGTCGGCGCTTTTTTCTCACTTTTCAATTCTGGACCAAAATACTTTGGCAGAATGAGCATTTTGCGCTAACCTCAGGTAGGGTTAAATGGATACATGCTCAATATATCATTAAAATATATGAACTGTATCCAGATTGAAAGATAAAAATTCAGTTGGAAGACAGTATGGATATATTTATGACACATTTTATTTGCACCTATGACTTCTGAATCTTGAAGGTTCTACTTCTTCAATGAGTGAACCATTTGTCTATTTCCTGCATTTGAGTCGTTAGATCATTAATAGAAACAACCATTAATACACTATTAGTTGCAGCCATTTTCCTATAAATACTATTATTTCAATTAACAATTATCCATCATTTATTCAGGTACATTTCCCCGGCACATGACCACTTTACTTACATATTTAGCACTTTGGTCTCAGCACTATAATATCACCTTTAGACACCATTCCTACAGTGACACATAAGTTTTGTTATTGGCATTGGTCAATCAAACCATAACATTCCAGATCCTGTTTCATGTTATGGAACACAATTAACAAAAGCTCAAATTTGAATAATTGAATCTCTCATGGACGAGTTCAAGTTAGACAATAAATCCAACCAATTTCCATTGCAAAGTATAATGGTTAAAAAGATAGATTCTGGACAAAACATAATGCAGAAAAGATAAGCAGTGCAACTGTTGTATTTAATTTCTAGGATATTTAGAACTTGCGAAAAAAGAGCTTTATCGGCTTCAGTATATGCCCATGCAGTCCAGCTAGGAGCCTTCATAAAATTTTGTAAAAATCACCAGTTGCACGTGTACTGTAGTGTGAATTTGGAGAGCCTTGCCACGATGTCTCCAAATATTGCAATAACTAGAATTTAACATTGATAAAGTAGGCCAGGCTCAGTCAAACTGGAAAGGATTTTAGTCAATCATCAGTTGCATATATAGTTTGAATTTGGAAAATCTAGATACAAACATATCACCAATACTAGAATTTGACCTTGATTATACAGGTCAAGGTCAGTCACGTTCAGTGGGCTTAAGACCCATCACCAGTTCCATATATCATATGAATTTGGAAAGCCCGACAATAATCCTTCAAGAGATACTGTGTTAACAAGCAAAAGGAGCAGACAGGCAGATGAACAACACAGCCTTTGGCCAAAAATCAATACATTTCTTCACCATCACTGTCCACATCTTCAGGGCTTTAGATCTCCCTACTTTGGTCACAACCTCTATGAGGTTGGACAAGAAACATCCCCAAATTAGAGAAAATATTTTAAAATCCTCAAATTCTGGCAAATTTGGCAAGTGTATGCAAAAAATGCAACGCAAAATCCCTCATATTTGCACCTCGTTTTATACTAATTCAATCATGGGTGGGATAGTATATTTGCCCATGAAATCATGATAAGTTACCACAACGATAGGTCTACATATGGTAACTCTGTATGGGTAATGCACACACAAACATCTGTTAAGACAAGTGTCTTGGGGAGCTTGTTGAAATTGGGGCATGCTAGGAACTGGCATAAAGCATTCCAAACAGTGAGGCATGGTGCACCGAGTTGGAACTCCTATGAACTCCATGGCATACTTTTTGGAACTTGGCAGACAAAGGATGGCTTAGGCACGAGGGGAATAACATATGTCATTCCAATTGGAACTCTAATCCATCCAAGATCAGAACGGCAGACTGGGCATGGTGAATCCCATTTGGATAATTGGCATATGCCATTCCTATCAAGGAACTCATGACCTAATTTCAAGAAACACCCTTAGGCATGTAATCCCATGTGGGTCCCCTAGATCAAGTTTGCTTAAAATACAGCTTGTTTAGCCATTCACCATAACATCACAGCCCTGCATATTTACAACAAGTCATAGACAAGAACTTGAGCAACATTTTACCAGCTTTAAAGCCATAAAGCATCACAGCAGAACATGATGAAAGCTCGTTTGAAAAACGGGCGAAGAGCATTTCCCCAGATAATTTTGTAATTTTGTATCTCCCCAATTTTGGCACACCCCCTATTAGGGGTGGCAATTTTTTTTAGGATGGGACAGAGTGTGGGGCACATACCCCTCCGACACATCCTCACGTGACAGAGAGGAAAACGGTTGTGAGAAGAATAAATAAGTACCCTTTTGTTGATTTGAAACTTTGTTTTGATGTTTGTAATATGGAATGCTGTAGTGTGGCATTTTAAATGTGTTATATATAGGTCATTTCTTTGCATAAAAATACTGATAAACATCATGAATAACATCATAAGGTGATCCTATATTTCTACATTATATATATATTAGTTAAGTGTCAAGATCTGCCAGGGGGCCCCACTTCTTCAGGAAATCTTCTTTTTTGTTGTTCTTTTCGGCAAGTAATTCTTCTATAGGTTTTGTTCAGAAAATTGCCGATCTTGTTGCTGTCCAATTAGGCTTCCTAGAGCATCGGCTTGAGGTGTAAAAGCTTTTTTTAATCAGTAAGACAATACACAATTTTATTCTGTATATTTCGCTATTAGTTCTAGCATCTTAAGCAGTGATCAAAGTTACAAACACCTCCATACGCACAGTATATATACAAGGCATAATGTGATCTTAGCTAATACACATTTATGAATAGGCAAGCCAGTGAATTATGTCCGTCATGTTGGACAGATATTAAAATGCCGCCATTTTCAGAAATTGTAAAATGTTAAGCGATAACCTGACAGTGATCTACAAATGGTGGGATTCAGGTGTAACAATACACACTCCACAAATGTTGTAACTGACATGGGAATATACAATTATGAAACATGCGAGTTCAACTCTGATGTGGATTGCCAAGAAAACTATACCTATATTATCTTAAAATGACAGTCCTTATCCAAACTTCATGACATGTAGAAATGTTCAATGTAGGTACATACTCACTATATCACCATACTTTATTCATTTATTCACAGTTTACTTAGTTCTTGCCAGATAAGCAGATTATGTATTGTTTTCATCAATTAAAGTGTGTATTGTATCACCTGAATCACACCATTTGTAGATTGATGTCAGGTTATTGCTTAACATTTAACAATTTCTGAAAATGACAGCAACCAACCGGACATAATTTACTGGCTTACTTATTCATAAATGTGTATTGGCTTAGATCACATTATGCTATGCAAAAATACTGTGCATATGGAGCTGTTTGTAACTTTGTTCACTGTTGAAGATCACTAATAGCGAAATATACAGAATGAAATTGTCATCCCTACTCGGAGTTGCTGCTCTTCTATATTATTGGAAAATCATCAGTGGTTCCAATGGATTACTTCAATTAGATACACGTAACAATTTCCCAGGTGGGATGTGCCATATAGCAGGTATGTATAAGTTCCACTTCAAAAATCTTTGAAGCACTGATTGGAAAATGAAGTGCTTACTTTGTTGACGCAAGCAGTGTACTAGTCCACTTATGTAAAGTGTATTATACAATAAGTCAACCATTACAGAATGAATGGTCAACATACAGGCCTACAAAATGGCCTGACTTTCAAGCCCACTTGATTCCTTGCAATTCTCCATACTTACCATACACTGATGGCAACATATTTTATCTGACTGCATTTTAGTTATATGTGTAAGCAGGGGTTGATATAGCCTAGATATAGATATATTTAGCTGACTTTACCCTATGCTACATGATTATGCCAGCGCTAACAGCATCAGTCCTTTCAATTCATTTTTAACCATAATGTTAATAAAATTAGTAATTGTAAAAAAGAATGTATAATGAGATATAAATCAAGCATTATGTTGATGGGCTGCAAAATCCGTATGAAAGGTGGCCCTTCAATTTCAATAAAAAAAAATAAAAAATTTGTCCTTTGAAATCCTTCGTCCATCCGACAATAATAAACTTCCTGAACAGATGAAATACCAATAAAATGTGCTATAAAAGTTTACTGTCTATAGTGCCACCCAATGATGAACAATATCACGAACCTACATGATGAAACAAATTCCTCAGATGTGGCCTGGGGAATGTAGATATTGGACTCAGTCATGAGAATTTCATATATTTAAAAAAATGGCCATTTGGCCCTACAAGGGATGTGAATTATAACACTAGGAATGTTACATTCATGTCCAGCGAAATAGAATTACTTTTCTCTGATTAAGAAGCAAATTTTCATTTTTGTGAAAACAAAATCTTATTTTGAGATGCAAATATGCATCTCCATGATTCACAACACCACCACAATCTTGTCAGTTCTTTGCCTATCTTGCAAGATCATTATATCCAAATTTCATGGAAATCAAACACGTTGTTCAGAAGATATGATGTTACACATGTTTACCTGAATTCATGTCTATAGCGCCACCTAGTGATGACCAAATGCCACGAAAAACAAGCGGGTGAAATCTAAAGCCCTTGAGAGATGGCAAATAAGAGTTCAATGGGAAAAAATTTAATCATGATAATGGTTATGGAGGTTTTGGCGTTAAGTTAGATAAATAAGATTTTTCATTTAAATGGCAATTTGGTTCGCACCGAAAGAGAATTACCATGCCGGCAATCCTATAGTTATGCTTGGCAACCTAGAATAGAACAGTTTTTAAATATTTCTCCAAGCGAATTGGTGAATTTTCATTTCACAAAAAACTTTTTTTTTGAAATGCAAAAAACTTGCCTTTATAATTATGCCAGCTACACCAAAACCTTTTCAGCACATTGCCTATCCTTCAAGACCATTGTAATAAAATTTCAAAGAAATCAGACAAGCCGTTCAGGCGAAATCGTCAGAGAAAGGTTTACATATGCTCTGACTACAACGCCACCTAGTGGTGAGCAGCGGGTATCGAAACACAACCAGACAAATTTCCCAGGCCTAAGGAGATAGCACACCAAGTCTGACCCAAAAATATTTAACGGTTTCAGAGATATTCGCAGTTCAAAGTCGCGGCGGCGGCGGATCCGGCGGAGCCGTTTCTCATGAAAACATAAGAGCATCCACTTTGTGGAAATGCTCTAAATATCATGAAAATACTACTCCGTACATCCCAAACGCACAAGTTCTAAACATATTTTTATACCCACACCAATGACCTCAGGATTTTAAAAACTCCAGAAACTCTGCTATATTTAAAGCTCTGAAGCATATCTGGAAAGCTCATTCTGAAGACAAGTGGTCATGGTGGTCAAGAATAGGATCTGTTGCTCTACGAGAACACCCTCCTGGAGGAAAACATGAACTTGGTTGATCCATATATAAGACGTGTGGATCGAAATTCTGTCTTCCAAGGGCAGTGGCTAGCTCTGTGTGCCCATCACTGTGACAAAATGACATTGCTCTTTCATATGTTATAAACATACGGCTCAATCAAATGTTGCCAATTTGGACTGAAATCTCTTCCCCCCCCCCATTTTTATCACAAGTTCACTATAAAGATTTCCTTATTTATTAGTTTTATTTCTCACTAAGGATTTCAATATTTTTTACCATGGCAATCATACAATATTGGGCCTACTGTGAATAGATAATACTGAACCTCACCATAGTGGTTAATATATTAATTAACAGGTCAGTCATTAATATATTAATTACCCTACCTGTCTGAAAATGAGCACAGGACATTTCTACCAAACCCCTCATAAACATGACTAGACTGATCATCTTCATGGTTCAAGTCAAACAGTCATGATATTGAGACTTCTTACCTATTTCACTTCATGCTGTGCTTTATTTCCAGGCCATGCTGGGATTTTGTTGGAAGAACACGCAATTGTATATATATATATATATATGATGAATGAAACATACATGTACAACAAAAAACATTGGAAGCAACACAATTCCCTACAAAATTGTCAAACAATAACAATACCGGTCATAACATATACTAGTTAGTAATGGTTAAACAACTGTATGAAAGTTAACTCAACTGCACAATCATCACCGGTAACAAAGCAAGCATACAGACTCCATATAAAGCTTGAAAATAAAATGGCTTGTTAGGCTTTGATATTTTTTTGTTCAATCAATATGATCAAAACAGAGGGATTTTTCTCAAACTTGCTGGAACCTCCACATTGCCAACAATGTGCCAAAAATTATCACTACAATGATCAACAGTCTTTATTGGTCATAATATCGGCCTCTGTAGTGTTTCATCAACGTCCTATTTGGATTACTATAATTCCCCAAATGTTTTGAATTGGTAGAATAATCGAATCCTGGCATGCTTGGTCTTGCACAATAATTGAAGCTAGTCTTCACCCAATACCATCTGCCATGATAGCAGCATTGATGCAGGGCTCCCTGCCTGATTTGCAGTTTGAAAATTGGGTCGCACCTATCTCTTCAGTCTAGGAAATAATATATCAGTGATAACTTGTGTAGATATGGTAAATATGGATCACTTTATTTTACTATTCCAAGAAAGGGTCATTACGCTTACTTTCATAATTTTGGCAACTTCAGGTCAATAATAATCCAGTTATCATCGATTAAAACTATTTCCTAGGTTGAAGACATAGGAAAGTGCCTGATTAACAAACTGCAAATCAGGCCGACAGCCAAGCGTTAATGCACCCGCCGCTGCAATCAAGGCAGAAAGTATGTCAAAGGATTAATTTTAATTATAGTGCAAGCCCAGGATTGACTCCTTGATTGAATAATTAGACAATCTATAGATACATGAACAGCACTCAATCACGTAACTCTTGCACTGATAAAGTCTTCTTCATAATTTACAATGTCTACCAGATCAGTCTGTATTATTTGCTGACTTCGTGCATTGCATGGGCAAGGTAATCCACATTGGAGGAGGTGACACCTGCCACAGATATCCGACCATCTTTGGTCAGGTAAATCGAAAACTCCTTTATTAATCGCTCCACCTGAAATATGAACAAGTAAGACGGTTACCACATGACAATTTATGAATTCATCCAGGTCAAACTGATTGCAAACATAACAATGGCTGTTGAATTGTCCCACTCACCTGTATGCCCTCGATCAAACTTCATTTTTACGAACGTTCATTCCTATCAAATGAATACTTCTGAAAATATAGTAGGTTTTCTGATACTAGATCTACTATATCATTGCCAAATCCATAAAAATCAGCAGACTGAAGTACTTCATTTCATAATATTCATGGACATACATTTTTCCTTATTTCTCCATGTTAACCTGGGCAATGAAGATACTGCTCTGCAGAATGCAGAAACCACTCTGCAGTATGGAGATTAAGTTTACTTATGGGTGTTAGATGTGCATTAGATACTAAAATACAGGATCTGATAACTATAGGCTCTCGGTCAACATTTCATCTACCTATGTAACAACATTGCCTTTTCATACCAGTTTCTTATTAGAGAGAACCTGTCATGAGTTTTCAATGCTGGTAACAAGATAACAAGAAGTTACCAAATCCTGAACACTGAGAAGTAGAGAGAGTGAGAGACAGACGGAGAAAGAATTAAGGTAAAAAAAAGAAAACACCGCATTCAGCAATATTTCAGCTATATAGCGATGATCAACACACCAAAAACATGTACATACATTAAAACTTGTACAACAAACCGATTTCTCTCAAATAACCTAAAAACAGTTTTCCTTTACTCAACTAAAAATATCTTATTGTTTTGTGGCCCAAATTAAATTATTTCCTAACGAAAGAATGATATAATGACAATTCTTGAACACCATGAAGATCTTATACTCACTGAACCAAAATTAATCCTAAAACCAAGATTAAAGTGGAATTATATAGAGCCATCAGAGACCCGGTAATGGCTACCATTATATTTCATCTGCATGGAGGCTTGCTGTGACCCAGTCCTCCCTACATATACACTCACCTGTGTAGGTTTGAGTCCAGTAAAACAGAACATGCCAATCTGGTCAGAGATATGCTGCCAGTTATGGCTGGATCCGGCATTCTTCAAACCACTAACTAACAAATCTCGCATGCTGATGATACGATCTGCCATTCCTTTGACCTCTGTCAACCTGAGAACAAGAAAGACGAAATATTGTACAGCAATAAATATACATTTGATGATTTCACATGCAAATAGTAATCAAAAGGAAGAGAAAATACAACATTGTGAACAAGAGCTCAGTCTGAACTCGAAATACGCCCGAAAAACATATCAGTCTGAACAGGTGGAACAGTGAATTGAAAACTTTCAGCACTGTATGGATTGCTACATGTGATAGTTAGTGGTGTACAAGAAAACAAGGATTCCCCGTAATGCACCTACCTACCAAAGTTCAGATCAGTAGCTTGAAAAGTGTTCGATATACAGTCCGGACACGAGAGAAACTACCTTTACAATGGCTGAGATAATAGGGTGTACCTGGTTGCCATGGAAATGACTCACATGAACGAAAGCAATGCATGACACATTGTCTCCCCCCTAATGCACCTACCTGCCAAACTTCAGATCTGTAGCTTGAAAAGTGTGCGATACACAATTTTGGACATAAGGGAAACTACATTTAGAACGGCGGAGATAAAGAGGGTGTGTCTGGTTGCCATGAAAATGGCCCACATGAGCGAAAGCAATGCATGACACATTGTCTCCCCCGAATGCACCTACCTACCAAACTTCAGATCAGTAGCTTGAAAAGTGTGCGACATACGGTCCGGACATGAGAGAAACTACCTTTACAATGGCTGAGATAAAGAGGGTGTGTCTGGTTGCCATGGAAACGTCCCAAATGAGCGAAAGCAATGCAAGACACATCGTCTCCCTCTTATGCACCTACCTACCAAACTTTAGATCAGTAGCTTGAAAAGTGTGCGATATACAGTCCGGACACGAGAGAAACAACCTTTACAATGGCTGAGATAAAGAGGATGTGTCTGGTTGCCATAGAAATGGCCTACATGAGCAAAAGCAACGCATGACATGTCGTCTCCCCCTAATGCACCTACTTGCCAAACTTCAGATCTGTAGCTTGAAAAGTGTGTGATATACAGTCCGGACATGAGTGAAACTACGTTTAGAATGGCTGAGATAAAGGGGGTGTGTCTGGTTGCCATGGAAATGGCCCACATGTGCGATAGCAAAGCATGACACGTCGTCTCCCCCTACTGCACCTATCTATCAAACTTCAGATCAGTAGCTTGAAAAGTGTGCGATATACAGTCCGGACACAAGAGAAACTACCTTTACAATGGCTGAGATAAAGAGAGTGGGTATGGTTGCCATGGAAAAGGCCCATATCAGCGAAAGCAATGCATGACACGTCATCTCCCCCTAATGCACCTACCTGCCAAACTTCAGATCTGTAGCTTTAAAAGTGTGCGATACACAGTCCGGGCACTAGCGAAACTACATTTAGAATGGCTGAGATAAAGAGGGTGTGTCTGGTTGCCATGGAAACAGCCCACAGGAGGGAAAGCAACGCATGACACGTCGTCTCCCCTAATGTACCTACCTACCAATGTCGGATGCATAGTTTGAAAAGTGCATGATACTCAGCCCGGACTCAAAACGGACGGATGCTCCGACAGATGAACGGACGGACGGACAGCACCATTCCATAATAAGACCGCTTTTTCAGCGGGCGTATAAAATGATGTCTGCTACACATCCACTGACTGAGGTATTCAGACACAGCCCAATCTTCTAAAAATCCTGTCAGTGTCCATAATGGAATGTGCTTGATAATGCTGTTTAATGGAAGAGTATAGCACAGAAAAGCCCTGTATGTCCACATAAAAATGGAGAATGCCACCTACCACTGGGTCCTGATATCAGGGGCATTGAGTATGGTGGACACAATTCTGGCTCCATGTATTGGAGGGTTGGAGTACATGGGCCTGATGAGTATTTTCAGCTGAGACATCACTCTCTGGGCCTCGTCTGGAGCTGAGCACACCAGCGTGAAAGCCCCCGCTCTCTCACCTAGTCACAAGTGGAAAAGGTGTGCTAAACATTGATGTGGACCATACACAAACCATATTTAGAACATTTAAATGCCCTATTCCCCTTTGGCAATGAAAATATGCAGATCTTGTGTAAAGAAGCTGGGGATGATCATAGTTGTATTGCACAGGTAATACTTCAAAGCTCCCATTACTGAACTCCTTTCAATAGATGACATGTTTTGCATTGCCATATTCAAACCAGGTGACTAAAATTACACAAACTATCCAGTTATGAACCAGTGTTCAAAGTCAACCTGTGTTTATCTGTCCATTTGGGGAATACAGGCTTCAGGTAGTATTCAGTACTTTAACATATATATATTCAAGAACTTGCTTACCATAAAGACCCATATTTTTGGCATACGACTGTGACAGTGCCACCTGGTGGCCATCTTTTATGAAGTATCTCACAGCATAAGCATCTTTGTCGATGTCGCCACTGGCGAATCCTTGATAGGCCATATCAAAGTAAGGGAAGAGTCTTCTCTGTTTGATTACTGAACTCATCTCCTTCCACTCTTCGGGCTGTTCAAATAAAATTACTTGATAAAATATATTCAAAAGCTGAGATTAGCTATAGATAAAGTTGACACAAACGTGTACAGTAGGTGAGAAATCTGCACTGCCACTTTTGACATCAGAGATGACGTTAATGACATCATACATCAGCGGGACGTCGCAGCAATGCAGAGAATGTAAGAGTTTTGTAACAATGTTGCGTTGTGACATGGATGATCATTTCATAATAACGTCACAAGTTCCGACATGCTTGTGGTGCTGTGCACCACAGTAACATTAATAACATTAAAATTTTAAAAATTAAAATCGTAAAACAAGAAACGGTATAAATTTTATGATTTGGACGATTATCTTGGATATGACGTAAACTTGCAAAGGTAACCACAGGTACACTTTAAGGTAGAGACGGACATCTCAGGTACAAGTGCCAATACATATAGGAACTTTTCATTGTCAAATGAATAATCTAAAGTCCGTCCATTTTAATTAGTCGTCTACTTTGGAGCTTGACCAAAGTAGTAGTTAACTCCGCATAAACTTTCTTCTTTGCATTGTGTAGAACAAACTGAACTCTACAAAATGACTGCAATTTTTCAGTGATATCGATAATATATCATGCTTGAAATAACTTTAATATTTCTCTCCATATAAAACCAGTCTCAATTACATACGGAGACGTCATAATGTATTCATGCTGACTGAAATGAAGGTGACTGATACCATATCAAGTAATAACAGGCAGTCCGTGGGAGTGTTATAATATGCCATGCTCAGTAAAATTACTGAATGCTAAACCACCCACACCTCAATGACCATATATGGTATTGTTGACCTTTGTGCTAGTGAACACGTATACATGTACATTATGACGTCTCCCTGTGTAATTGAGGCCTGGTACATGATACAACTGTACTGGAGGTTTATATGGAGAGAATTACAGTTATTTCAAGCGTGATAAATTATAGATATTACAGAGTAATGGTGGGGATTTTGTAGTCCAGTTTGTTCTACCCGATGCAAAAAAGAAAATTTATGCGGAGTTAACTACTTACTTTTGATAAGCTCCAAAGTAGACGACTAATTAAAATGGACAGACTATAATCCTTGTTGTACTACAAGTATATGTTCATTTTTAACGAACTATGCAGATCTTATTTGAATGTCACTAAATTTGTTGCCATATGACAACCATCACATTTTTATATAAATAATACGGAAATAGATAAAAAAGGTGTTTTTGTGCATTTGAAAGGGAATAAACCTGGTGACCAATTTTCTATTTGTTCTAGATGAAACAGTGTGATTTACATGTTATCTTAGAATTTGATAAAATGTTTGTGTGCATATGCAATTCTTTTCGTTGGATAACACACAAGCATTATGAATGTGATATTTTAATAGCATGCCTTATCTCAATCATTATGTTAACTGATCTTATCTGAAGCAATTCCCATTTTCACCATGTTCACTAGACTGGATTTGAAGAATCTAAAGTAGGCAGGTACAGGTGCTCCAAACATGCTGCTACTACTTAAATAAGAAATACGAAGCTGCGCATCTGAAAACCCCTCGGCTCTGGGCGCCAGCCATTCATAATGTATTCAATTTAAAACAAGACTTCAGGAACACCAAGCAGTCAAGTAACAAATATACAGATTATTAAAAATTTTGCCATTAGAAATGGCCTCAAACGTTTCCGTCCAATCAGAGAAACCGGTATTCATTACATAAGTCTGTTGATGCATCGACGATGTATATCAAATTTTACATCGAACATTTGAAAATTATCTGAGATAGAGATCCCTAATGATTTCGCATAAATTAAAGATGGCTGCCCATCCTTCCCACCACTCAGAGAAACTGATGTGGCTATTCATTGCAAGTCTCTTGATACATAGATTCTGTATACCAAGTTTCATATAGAACACTGAAATGGTATCAAAGATAAACATCATTAAAGATTTTGCATAAATTAAAGATGGCCACCAAGGTTTCCGCCCAAGCAGAAAAACCAGAACTGTCTATTGATACATCGATGATGTATACCAAATTTTACATTGAGCACTTGAAACGTATCAGAGATAGAGATCATTAATGATTTCGCATAAATTAAAGATGGCCGCCCATCCTTCCCGCCACTCAGAGGAACCGATGTGGTTATTCATTGCAAGTCTCTTGATACATC